>JAQQRF010000434.1:0-104982 GCA_030523145.1 Trissolcus brochymenae
AGCCATTACTCCGTTGGTTTCTATCAATATCAGATTGATATCGAAGAATCAGAAACTAGAGACATCGACCTTTAATTTCCTTTTTTTTTCAATAAAACTGGTCGAAGTTATCTCAATTTGAAGATTGACAAAAATTTAGGTGTTCCCTTAATTGTTGTGAGGAGTGTATAAACAAAAGTGATACTATCTTGTAACCCCCTTAAAAATTAATTGTCAATTAGAATGAAGTCCCAATTGAAGAATAATAAAAAAAAAAATTATTTTGTGAATGAAATACAAATATTGTAAGACATGTGTGTGGGTTTTTCAGGTCCGTTATGCGCCTTTCACGACGGTGGTGCCCAGCATGTCGACTGTCCCGTTACCGCCGCCGCTTCCGCCACCTCCCGCGGCGCCGCCACCGCCACCACCGCTTCCGTCCTTCCCGCTGCCGTTGGAGATGCAGCAGCGAGCCTATTCTCGGTCCATGACATCGCTGCCCCCGGAACCGTTCATGATCATGCGGTCGAAAGCGCTGAACCGGCGCGTGTCCATCAACGTCGGGGGCGTCAGGCACGAGGTACTTTGGCGCACCCTGGAGCGGCTGCCTCACACCAGGCTTGGCCGGCTGCGAGACTGCAACACCCACGAGGCCATCACCGAGCTCTGCGACGACTACTCCCTCGTCGACAACGAGTACTTCTTCGACCGTCATCCCAAGTCCTTCAGCTCGATCCTCAATTTCTATCGTACAGGCAAACTCCACCTTGTCGACGAGATGTGCGTCCTCGCGTTCAGCGACGACCTCGAGTACTGGGGCATCGACGAGCTCTACCTAGAGAGCTGCTGCCAGCACAAGTACCACCAGCGCAAAGAACACGTTCACGAAGAAATGAGGAAGGAAGCTGAATCGCTTAGGCAACGCGAGGAGGAGGAGTTCGGTGATGGCAAATGCGCGCAATATCAAAAGTGGCTGTGGGACCTCCTCGAAAAACCCACCACGTCCATTGCTGCTAGGGTGAGTCCATACCTGGCTAACCTCTAACAGACCAAGCTCCGTCCAACTCTCTGTAATAATCATGTTCAATACTAGTCACTACTTTAGAACCTGACTCAACAACTTTTTAGGTACATAACAGAACTTAGGTCTTTAGGTATGGTATATCTTCATTTTTACCCAATGCTATAAAACAGGACAATGAGACAACACAATTTATCTTCAGAGAGGCTTGATCCTTAAGACACTGTAAATTAAAAAGAAACAATTATTAAACTAAATGATAACAATGTACAAAACAATGAATTACATTTTAAAAATTTGTTCATCTAAAAAAGTGTTTCCAGGTACAAGCCTCTTTTTTAGATACTTTCATTTCTTTTCTAGATAACAAAATATTTAGTTTACTTTTATCATTTGTTTTTTCCTTGAGATTAGAACTACACTTTTAATGTGAAATCATCAGGAAATGACGCGCCCAAATCCGAACCGCCTTAGAGTCACGTTACTTTCAATCCACTTGCTGTCTCCAGTCAGTCTAATCACTTCTAATCAATTTTCGTACCATCCTCTAAATTACAGGACCAGTAAATTTAGCACAGCGCTGCATGGGATTACACCTAACGGGTTCGTCAGTCAATGGACTTAACGTGCAGTCAAACTTGTCAAGTGTCATCCAAGTTCTGTGCTCCGAGTTGTGGGATTTTCGAAATTGCGCACACCTATGAAAAGCTTAACAGCGCTGCGCTGAATTTATAAACAAACTCCTTCTACACCGTGATATTCCAAAAGAGCTTGGTTTCTGTCGAGGTCTAACCAAAATTTATTCCCATGATGCCAGTGCGATGCAAGTGCAACGTTCCTTGGAGTCGTTCGAACCGAGAGTTCACTTATGTTCTGAATCATCCAAGGCGGCGTTGCACAAAGGCGACTTGACGATTTGCCGGGACGGCAAGTGCCCGACGGCCGTTTGACGTTGAAATGTCAATACGAACGACTCTTTCTTGGGATCATGTTAAATAATTCGCGCGACATTTGTACTTCGAATAGCGCACAACTGCGCTCATCAACATTGTACGATCACATTTCATCAGCGATTACGCCGACGTAAATGGTAGTTTCTATTTTGAGAATCACGGCAGATCGTCAGGTTCTTTGTAACGAAAACATTAATTGTAAATGAATTCACCCGGCTGTCCATGTTTACAGCTCGAGCAGGAACGTGTTTTCTAAGGTATTTTTTTGTTGGATTCACGATATCTACTTTGCCTCAGCAAACAAATTTTTGTTTCCCCATTTTGTATGATAGATCTGTGTGACGTTTATGTTTTAGAGATGTAAGATGATTGTTCGTGTTCCATAATGTGTATGCTGCGGCAAAGTATATTCCGGTAGTCCAAAAGTTACTGGCGAGGGTAGGATTGCAGTTTAGAGTTTAGAACTAATTTTCGTCTTGGTTATCGTAATACGTAGAACAGTGCCGTGGCGTTAAAGATATGTTTACCGCGACTATTTTACTGTAGGTCTCAGTTGGGATACAGACTGTTTAGAATTTCACCATAAGGGGTGACGAACTTTGCACACAGTGCGTCTCATCTCATAATTTTGAAGCAGATAAACTTGCATGGAAAGAAATTGTACTATGTATGATGGAATTTTATCGTAGAATTCGTGCACGCTCACAGTCGTTCTTGATAGTATTAAACTATTAATAGAATAAGTAAAGAGGATACTTTGACGTTGTGAAACAAAATTTGTTGAAGAAAAAAAAAAAAAAAAAAAAAAGAAAATGTGTCAAAAATAAAGTTTGTTAAACAAAGTTTGATAACTTCCCTGATAAAAGTATTACGAAATTGTATTAGCATTTCGTGATTAAATTCAATCTGATAATATAAAAGAAGGAAATATATATTTCATGAAATCAGTACTCTTCAATTGAAAGAATTTCAGATACCGAATCGTTCAAAAATGAATTTCAAGATTAAGAGATTTCCGCGTGCTATTTAAATATCGATCAGTCTCTGATGCGAGTTTCAATAATAATAATCAAAACGTGCATCGTAAAAACTACTTTACGTCAATCGTTGCGCTGACAATATCGCTTAACCAAAGGTTTTTTTTTTCCCCTCGTGCGCAACTCAATACTTCGATTGCTTTGAAATTTAATCTCTTAGATTACGAGAAGTGATAAGTCGAACAAAAAAAAATCTATTATAGTAAATTAAATAAAAATAATTAAGAAAAAAAAACAGGGAAGAGATGAGAAAACAAAAAAGAAAGAAAAGAAAATGGTGAATTGTAAAGTAGACGAGACATCTAGTATGATCATTAGTTTAGACACAAATTGGAACTTGTGACCGTTAGTTAGTGTTGGTTTGAATTGTTGGCTCGAATTAGCTGTAAAAGGATTTGCATAGTACTTTTTCACCCCGAAACGAGTACCGATGAGAGGCAGTGTGTAGCGCAAAGGAGAATGAGGAATTTCCGAATGACGCCTGACCACTTGATCTAGTTCAGTAGCCAGTAGTAACAGTATCCGCAGAGTCGGACGGGATCCGTTGCTGTTTCACTGCGGTTCATTTGATGGCTCTAATCTTCCAGCTATTTGAACCGTATAATCTCGTCCTGGCTCGTTCCCCAAAACCGCGCGCGATATTTATAGATCTCATTGCACTCTGCCATATACAATATTCGTGATAAGCTCGTCTCTCTCCGCGTGCGTCGATAACGCTCATCATCCTCATTTTCTTTTTTTTTTTTTTTTTCTTTTTACTTTGCGCCCCAATTGTTGGCCATTTTGCCCGCTGATTACTTTAATTGATCTACGCGAAATACTTTTGAAGTAACCGCGGCAGAGAGACTTAAACTTTACCGGCCAAGATGTTTCGTAACCCGTGAATTACAGCCCAATTAGAGAGCATTACGGTATTAACTTTGTCTGTGAACTGTTTTTCATCACATCGCATGAAAATTATTTATTCCGCAAACAAACATCTTAAGGAGGAATACACCTATAAAATGATTAAAAAAAAAACAAAAAAACAAGTATTACAAATTGTCCTCCATAAAAATTTGGAAGTGCAATTAGGTCTATGGGGATTACGAAAAAAGAAGAAATTTGTTTATCAGTCAATTGGTTGTTTCGAGTTTTTGAAAATCGTTCAGGGCCAATGATAACGCGAATGATGCCACCTTAAGCTTGTTTCCAGATAAGAGTCAATCGCGTGCACTTGGGAGACTCTAAAAATAATATTAACCATCAGAATTAACCTCATTCAAAAGGCAGGTGTGACCATGAATTAGCGGAGCTGCTCTTAACCATAACCCTTGGCTGTGTACTAGAGGGTCCCAGTAATTAGGTTTCTTATCACGCAGTTATAACCGACACTAATATGAGTCGAAGTCAATGTAACTGGCATTTAAGGTTGCACGTGATTTGCGAGCTCACGTGCGCCTGCGATTAGCGTGTGCTCTCAAGTTACATCGGCTTCGGTGTGTACATTGTATTAGCCAGAGACTAACCCCATCAGCCGTGTAGCCAAGCATTGATCGGTTCTCACGACTCTTTGTTTTTTTTTTCCTCCCTTTTTTTTCTCTTCCTCAATTAGAAATAGACGCTCTAACATCTAATTAACGTATGCTTATTTATTCTAGGTAATGTTGCGACATGAGTTGTATATACCCCTGTATATAACCAGTATTAATGGTATTATTTTATGTGCATGTTATGTGCCAACTTCGAAAACACACTATCCCATGGTAATAATCGGAATGGAATATACGCGAATACCAGGTATCACAAGAATTCCTTCTCGACACCGTTCCCAGTTCACATAAACAGCCACCAGTGTCACTGACATAAACGGTGACGGATGATGAAAAAAAAAAGAAAAAAAAAGAAGAAAGAAATAAAAAAAGAGAAAAAAAATAGAAGAAAAGAAAACGTTGGAATAAAGATTGGAGGCAAAACAAAAAGATCCGAGTGGCGAGGAAAAGGTGTTTGTAGACATACGAAAAGAGAAAGCACACAGGGATGTTTATTCTGGAAGGAAGAGCGGAGTTCTGAAGGAATGAGAACAGTGGAACGGTGCTCTTGGTTTGACGATGCAACACAATAAAGCGGACCTGCTATCCCGAGCTGTAACTTTTGTTCTCGTCACTGAACCTTCACTTGCCAAAGCTCTCGAGAAGGCGAAGGCACGGGCGGATTCATAAGCAGTTCGTGGAAGTTGACCGCGCGCGATCGATCGCACGTTATCTTCCCCGCACTGTAGTCGATATGAACGCAACCGTGCCGTGGCAAAATAAGACCCGTTATCTCGAAGTCTTTTTCGCCCTTTCCAAATGCGACCCGCGCAATCGCCAAATTGCATTCCAAAAGCCCTTCTCGCGAGTTTGAGGTCTCACTCGTCCCGCTGTGCCCAAATCAAGATTAAACACACACACACCTTCGTGACTGCGGTTCAGATGGTTAAATATTAGCTAAACAGCCCTGAATCGTCCGACTAATAGGCCGACTTATTATCTAACTTGTACATCTAGCTGGTACCCTTTTCGCAGACACGATTGTTTGTAGACACAACTCCTTCTTTTGTTGCTGTTCTTCCTCGATGATTTCCGGGTTTGATTTGGCGGTTCGTTTTCGCGAAATAAGGTCGGCCGGCGGTTTGGAACGTTTCGTGCAAGTATCCGACACGAAACAAGAAGCTGCAATTAAGTCGTCAAAGGCCTAGTTATCATTTCAGAGTATCGGTCAGTGGTACCCAACGGCTGACTCTATTATTCATCGCATTTTCTATTAAAAGAAACGGACAATTTTCTTTTTGCTTTCTTTCTTATTTTTTATTCTACAACTGTCGACGTGATTTTTTATGAAAAATGAAAAAAAAAAACAGAAACACGTTACACAACACATCTTTATGGTTCTAGTTTTTCTTTTTTTTTTAACTTTTGTAACATGTATGTTAATTTTTGGCTGGGGTTGCTTTTTGTTTTTGGTTTTCCGGTTTGATTATTATTAACTGTCTTTTGTTTTTCAATTTTCTCTGTTTTCTCTTGTTATGATTTGATGATGATGATTTTATAATTTTGCATCCCCTAACAACTTGTTTGATACAGATTGACTTGTCGTTTTTTTTTTTTTTTTTTTTTTTTTTTTTTTTTTTTTTTTTTTTTTTTTTTTTTTTTTTTTTTTTTTTTTTTTTTTTTTTTTTTTTTTTTTTTAATCCGAACTATTTTTAACAATCCCTTATGTGAAATTCCATTTTCATTACGAACGAGTGCAAAAGAAAACTCACAAGGTTGAATAAAGTTAGTTTACTTTTGTTTTCTTTTCATTTACAAATTATGATGATAGGAATAAAAAAAAATGAATAAATCACTGTGCCTCGACTCGCCCATTCGAAAGATGAAATTAAGGTCAAAGTCTCAGCCATAAGGGGTAAAAAAAAAAAAAAAAAAAAAAAGGAAAAAATACAAAAGAAGAAATTTGCCCAAAGCCACAAATAGAGGAGGTAAAAAAATTGCCGCTTCCAGGATGAAGTAATCAGACAGAAAATGTTGTCGAACACAATTAAGCTGAATCGTTTCGTGCGAGGATGTAATTCATAAGCGATTCCCTCTCGCTGGAAAAACTCCGTGCGGTTTAAAGTAATTGCAAGTTGTAGTCATGCTGAACTTGACATGATTCGGGCTCTCCTACTTTTTTTTTTCTTTCAAGAATGCAAGATCAAGTGGGTGTATAATGGGTTTGATTAACTTCCTCGATTCGGCTGAACCAATAATTAATGTCAATCGAATATGCATGGAAATAGGTTTGAAAGCGAGTTTGTATTTAAAATGCAATTTTTCATAAGGGATGCCCTTGAAAGGGCTATCAGCTCTGGCATCAGGTCGATTAGGTAGATAGATCGCCACGCAAAAGCGAGGGGTTAAATGTGGAGCGGGTCGGAAGGCCTATAGCTCGCAAGACGATCAGACAGAGAGAGAGAGATAGAGATAGTAATAGAGGAAGAAAAGTGATCAAACAGATAAGGGGAAGAGAAAAAGCTTGTAGAACGAAGTTGGCCCTAGATCAGAGTAATGAGTTATTGAATCTAAGACTGAGTGTATGTTTCTCTAGGGTTAAGACGAAAACGAAGAGTTCAAAAGGCATAAAAAAAAAACGCGTGACAAAATTGTTGCAGGTGATAGCTGTGATATCAATTCTGTTTATTGTGCTGTCGACGATAGCACTGACCCTGAACACCATCCCTAGTATGCAAGTGAACGACGAGAAGGGCAACTTTCAAGACAACCCGCAGCTCGCGATGGTGGAGGCGGTGTGCATCACTTGGTTCACTCTGGAGTACGTGCTGCGGTTCAGCGCGTCTCCGGACAAGTGGAAGTTCTTCAAGGGTGGCCTAAATGTAATTGATTTGCTCGCGATTTTGCCGTACTTCGTATCATTGTTTTTGGTCGAGACGAACAAAAATGCGACGGATCAGTTTCAAGATGTACGCCGGGTCGTGCAAATCTTTCGTATCATGCGCATTCTGCGCATTTTGAAGCTGGCGCGTCACTCGACCGGCCTGCAAAGTCTGGGCTTCACCCTGCGCAATTCCTACAAGGAGCTTGGACTCCTGATGCTCTTTCTGGCGATGGGCGTGCTGATATTCTCGAGCCTGGCGTACTTCGCCGAAAAGGAAGAGCCGCATACGAAATTCATAAGCATTCCGGAAACGTTCTGGTGGGCGGGCATCACCATGACGACAGTCGGGTACGGGGACATTTATCCCACGACCCCCCTTGGCAAAGTGATAGGCAGTGTGTGTTGTATTTGTGGTGTCCTGGTAATCGCGTTGCCCATTCCTATTATTGTCAATAACTTTGCCGAGTTCTACAAGAACCAGATGAGACGCGATAAGGCGCTCAAGAGACGCGAGGCCCTTGAGAGGGCCAAGCGCGAGGGCAGCATCGTCTCCTTCCACCACATCAACCTCAGGGACGCCTTTGCCAAGAGCATGGACCTCATCGACGTTATCGTCGACACCGGTAAGCCACACACAAACACTCGTTCATAAACACACACCACACCAATCATCTCCCAAGTTCAACATTTTTGTATGCCCAGATATGTACACTTTTTACTTCGACATAACCACTTTTATCATTCCCCACTTAGTCTCTCTGTTGTCTATTTTGTATCTAGGACAGCCTCACGCTACCACATACACCTTGGCCAACATTTCTTCCACATTTCTCAGGGTCAAGCTTAGATTTTAGATCTAAGCGATCAACCTGATAGGTTCACACGATGACCTTTAATTTTCACTCCAAACCCGTTAGATCTCTCATTCATTTCAGACCTTATAGCCATGCATCCATCGACAATCATTGACATGATTTTTTGTTTTTTTTGTTTTTTTTTTCACAGGCTTTTGTTTCGCTTGCAACAGTATAATGATACAGATTAACATTGTACGATGTAACGAGAGTTTGACACTTACGAAAAAGAAAAGTTCAATTTTGGAGAGCATGTGTTGGACAATTTAAGTCGAGCTTTGGTAATTGAAGTTTCAACTTGAACATTCTGCTAATGTTCAAGTGAAACTTTTAATTTAAAGCGAATATGCACTGGTTTTACAACATTTATATGAACCATAATTGCTTTAATTTGTAGCTTTCGCTTTTTACAGCGTGGTTCTGGTAAAAGCGTTTGATTTGTTTAAGTGTAGCATAAAGATTGGGTAATTGAAATACTAATGTGTATTAACTTTATGATAATGATCATAGAACATGGCAAGAAAGTAACACAGAAACGTTCACTATCTGGACTAGACTTTTGTTCTGTTGTCGAGTAGAAAACATCATCGAGCCAAGCATTCTCTCGGCGTAAACATGCATTCCAGAAACTAATTATCTAAGTGACTGTTGACTCGGGGTATGACTCTCTCGTTGGAAAATTAACTCGAGAGCTCTTTTTAGTTTCTAGCTTCTGTTTATTTCCATCCAAGTGGAAGACATAATATTTATAAATTTATTCATGACAAAATTTCTTCCATCCAATGGAATAATCTTGACTGTTTGTTTAACTGAAAATGTTTGTTTTAAGGATGAGAGATGATCCACATTTTTTTTTAACTTTCTTCAAAGTGATTTTTGCCGATAAAGAGACTGGCGCATAAGTTGTGCGCGTTCGCAAGGCAATAAATCTTGCAGTTTTAATAAGCCGTTCGATTAATGAATCAACGCAATATTAATGATAGCAAGCCGTCTTAATGTTTTACATGTAAATTTCATTTTAAAATTTACGGCGTGCCTTTTGTAGAGTAATTTACGACGTAGTGGGGATGATTTATAAGTTCGCACAATAAATTTAATTATATCCTATGCGATAGGTTCTAATCTGATACGAAGGAAATAGTTTCCTCGTTAAGCACTTTCTATTGGTCAAGGTCACAGGACTATTATGCACAGTGTAATTAATATGTGTTTACATGCTCACATCGGTGCAGTAATTTATTTATTTTTTTTTTTTTTACATTTCGTTATCTTTAAGATTACAGTAATCATATCATCCTAAATACTTTTTATTAGCATTGTCTACTATTTTTTTGTTTTGTATTCTCAAATCTGTTACCATTTATCAATTATTTTAATCTAAAGTAAAATGAGTAAAGTAGTAAATTGAAATTGGACAAAAAAAATATATATATATATAAGTGAATCTAATTTGATGGGAAATATCAATTTTTAACTTGAAAATGTATATTTCAGTTTCTGAAGTGGACATTTTGCGACTCGAATAATCGTAGAATTGCAACATTATGTGAAGTAACATACAAGACTGTTTGACGAAACATTTTCAAATGTCCTGAATGGCAATTTTCATTTTTTATTGCAAGGTCGAGTTTTATCAACCTAACAATACTGGTCACGATCGTCGCACAAATCATCCGAGAATTCTACAAATCCCAGTCAAAGTATGACGTTCTATTCATGTATTTCCCGGTGGAAATTCAAATTCAGATTGCACCTTTTTTAAATGAGTGCTAATAGCGATTGTGCAAAGTTGAGAATATCCCATTTCTTGTTATGTGCTTCTTAAGGTAGAAAATTCGATAATAAAGATTGATCCAAAAAGTAAAATTCAGAAAAAAAAAAGATAAAAAATATTGTTGTAACATTTAAACTCATTTTATTTGCTATGAAAAATCAATGACTCGAATTTGTATATGAAACAAATTGTTTTACAATGACTTCAATTGCAACAGCTGTTTTGATTATGAAAGTCACGAATTTTCCAGCTTAAGACTTTCCAACACTTTTTTTCCACCTCCAATCTTAAACTTGATAGTTGCGAGCTCTTTTTGTAGATTCGCGGATGAATCAATTTGCGGTAACACTGATAATGAGGTTTCTTCAACTGTCCAAGCTCGGGTTATAAATCGTGCTTATCGGGACGCGCCAAGCGAACAAAACAGTTTTGTATTTTATCAAACTGATGAATTGCCCGACATTTATCAATACTTCTTCTTAGAGAATATATTGTTACGACCGAACAGTTTGACTTTACAGTTATCATGAGTTCTGAATTCACTTATATTTTTTTTTCCTAGTCAGTCAGTGTTTTAAATTTCAAATGAACTCGAGCGGAAAAAAGGTTGCGAAATAATTGTTTCGTTTAAACGTTTTATTACGAAATAATATTATAACAGTCATTGAGGGATCGAATAGCATCGGAGGAAAGGGAGAAATAAAAATTTGGATTTAAAAATGTTGAAAAAAGTATAACTGCAAGTATAACTGTGAGTGGGCACGTGAATTCAGTAGTCAAAGTCAATGATTGGTGAAACTAAGATGTATCGGTGGCATGAAGTACTAAAAGCAACTCGCAAACGTGCAGGAAACTTAACGCTTACGCTGCCCTTTTTGTCATCTAGACGCAGACGAGGCTTCTTTTTGCTTTTTCTTTCTCTCACACAGCTTTTAGACACTGAAAGTTCGAGCGTAATTTATTGGCCCGTACGGATAAGAAATAGATGACGCAGGTCTTTCAAAAATAGTCATCTTTTGTCGTTCAGCCTAACTTGGCAATTTTTGACGGCTCGTTCCAATTTATAATTTCCAAATAACGAAATTAAAACGAATTTATTGATTTGACTTTTAGTTATTACAATCTTCACGTTTGTCTTTCATCTATGACTATCAAAATTCTCATTCGAGATTTAGGACAGTTCTATCTTAAACCCCCTCCCCAACCCCCCTGGAATAAAAGCAATTATTTTTTCTGTTCTCATTCCGACCCGAAGTTGGCGTCTTAAAAAAACCAACAAGTCGTAAAAAGCGGCTTATAACAAAACGGTTCACAAAAGACAGTGCTTGCAATCAAAAAGTCTCGTTTTCCAAACAATTTCATGACTGTTTTAAAAGCATTAAAAATAAAATTCCTTTTTTATTACAATCTCTTGCTTCTCATCATTCAAATGTTTGTACATCAAATCGTCGTTCCATTGTACTCGTCCATTTTTTTTTTTTTTTCATTAATTTACAAACAACTCACAACTGACAAACTTTACATCCAATTAACATATCTCTGATCAAATCTTCCATACAATTATATTTCACTTTTTATACATTTCTCAGAACATAAGCTTTAGCATTAGAAAGTCGACAATTTGAAACTTCCTTTGGTTTATAAGTTTGTAAACCAAAATAAAATTTGAAATTTGATTAAAAAAAAAGGGGACAAATTTGTGTCCCTGCTTTCTGGTGTTAAAAAAGAATTCTTGTTTAAAACTCTTGTTTGATCCATCTTCTGTTTTGGTACAGGTCATAATATGTCCGGTGCGGATGGTAACAGCACAGAGGGCGAGTCCATCGGAGGCCGAGGACCGGCGCAAACAGGTCCAGGCTGTTACAACAACTACGATCACTGTCCAAAAATATTCAAGCGCCGCAGGAGTCCGTCATTCTTTCCAAGCTTGCAAAACGACCTGTCCAACACGCCGGACAGCCCGAACAGGCGACTGCTCGATTTTGCCCAGAACATATCTAGCAACCAAAACGAAACCTACTATCAGGACCAGGTGCCAGCCCACCAACTCACCCAAGGCACCACGACACCCAGCGTAAGTGCACTTCAGTTGAATCGCTTCATCGTCGGCCCAAAATCACACCTGCTCATTTGTTTTTTTTTCTTTCATCACCAATTTTAATGAAAAGACAAAAAAAAATATTCAAACAAAATGAGCATCTGTTTAGCCGACGATTTTTTCCTTCCTGGAACTTGCTTTATTAATCCTGTACATTTGATGTCTCGTGCTTCATAATCATGAACTAACTCGTCATCATCTGCAGAGAAAAAAAAACAGTCGAGCAAACATCGAGACAAAGTTTTGGTGTGTTTTGAGTGTTGAACAATTTTGATTCGAATGATTTCTTTGTTTGATGTTAGAAGAGTGTGAAAGCCTTGATGTTTACTCGATGAGTTGTCATTATTTTTTCTCGGTGTGATTTTGCTGTAAGTGCATCATTACCCACGATGCATTGCTCGTTCAAAATTGTCGATTTATGTGTAACTTGCTGGTGAGGGATACGTGGCTTTGATGGTGAGTCGTCTTGCTGAACGGTATGAACTTATTAACTTAGTCTAAGTCAAGATGCAGCTTCTTATTTGATTTGTTTTCAACTCGACAGAGTGAAATAATAATTAACATTCAATTTGTATAATTAAATTTTACATTTAAACGTTTCTCCATTATTTTTTGACGCACTTTTTTGATGATTCGAACTTTTAACCGTACACAAAAGTTGACATGATTTGAAGAAAAAAAATAGAAGACAGTTTTTTTTTTCAACTTTCATGCTTGGGTGCCCACCCCACTCAGTTTGATTTGCTGTCAATGATGAACAAAATTAGATTAAACTTGCTCTCAACATTAATCCTTCTCACAGCTCGCAGTATTCTCTTCCACTTCATTTCATAGCATCCCATCACGAGAATTCTCATCAGCCTCGGCAATTGACACGGAAACTTGTATATTATTTATAAAAGAGTGGATACAAGACGTTGCGATCTGAGAAGGTTTAATTTCTTGCCCGATCGTAACAACTAAGACGAATGGTTTGAACATGAGTAGGCAATCCTGTTATCACGCTTCACGTGCCTGTCACGTGTTTTTTTTTTTTTTTTTTTTTTTTTTTTTTTTTTTTTTTTTTTTTTTTTTTTTTTTTTTTTTTTTTTTTTTTTTTTTTTTTTTTTTTTTTTTTTTGGATTCAATTAAAAAGAAGGTAAATGAAGAAAGTAAATGATTGGAAATCTGGCGCAAAGTGAAAGAAAAAAGGAATTGATTTGAGTATGTTAAAAATCAAAAACTTGTAATACTCGGACAGAATGGATTGGTATTCTTTGATTTTTCAATTGATTCATATCCTCTGATTTATTCAGTTTAATTAATCGAGTTCAGTCTTATTTAAATTTCTTCACATAATTTGGTTACGAAAAATTTGAACACAATTTCGTTCGAATTGTACGATTAATTAAAAATCAATATCGTCGGCTCAACGTCCGACGTTTCAAGAGGAAATGAAATATACAAAAAAAAAAAAAGAAAAATTCACGAGTTTTCAGTAAAGCACGTGAAGACAGCACTTACACAAATTCATACACACACACACACACACAGACACACTTTTCAGGATCAACGGAGTGTGAAAATTGTTAACAACCACGCGGCGTAAGCCCAGACGAAATTTGATGAAAAAAAATTATATAAAGTCTGTGCAAATGACAACGAAAAGCACAATAAGTTTATGAAAAAAAAAAAAAAAAAGTGTATCAGGGCTTATTGAGCGGGATTCAACACTCATTATTTGTCTGCAAGTGCAATGAAAAGGTACGTTGATGTAATCACTTCGTAGACTGCCAATCATTTTGCCTTTTTACGCCCGAATTTCTCCCAGTTTTTAAGTTATCTTAGTTTTTAGTTCAATTGGAGTTGCCATGAACTCTTTTTTTTTTTTCATCTTGAAACTTTTGTTTCCTCATTTTTTGTTTGTTTCATTTATTTATCATACTTTGAAAGATCACTTTAGCGAATGGCTTTTTGAAACATCTCACTCGTTTTAAATGAACTTCGTTTTTCTTTTGGCCTTTCCCTTTGTGAATGATTTTTTTACGTCCATGATGAATTGGTCTATTAAGTGATTACATCTCAATAGATGCTTCTTAGTAGATGCATAAAGAAAGTTCCGACTAGCAGAGAAGAGCTGATTTTTAAACGAATGGTACTTTATTAACCCACTATGTTGAACAAAAATTGAAACAAAAAAAATATTACAAAAAACACCGAAAATGATGTCCTCTAAAAAAACGTGCCAAATTTATGATATCACGAGAATCGTCGTTTATGTTTGAACATCCGAAGGGTTATCAGTAGTATTTTTAATCTGGACGATATAACGAGAGAAACTATATCATTTTCGAGGTAATTTATAATGTTGTAGTCGACGTGCTTGTCACATGCACTCAAATTTCATGTCCTGTGTGTATCTTCCGTGTTAATTAGCAACATGTAATGCGATAAAAACGAATGCGATGAAAGGACGAAATTTGACTCTTTTTTTTCAAACATTTTGAAGCAATACTAAATGTCTTTTTTTAAAAAAAAAAGAAATAGAAAATTGGTTCACTACAATTTTGATATTGACATTTGTAGCGGAATATTTGCAAATCAAATTATTCAAATTTGCATTTCAAAAATGTGATCCAGTTTTCTTTGTCACTGCTAATCTGTGAACGTACTGAGTGAAGTCACGCTTTTGGTAGTTTTGCATTTTCTAGATGAATGATAAAACATCAATTCTCGTATCATTTTTGGTTCAATTCAAAAAAAAAAATTTTTTTTTAGAGAACTGTTCGATTGAGAATTGGATGTTCAAAAAAGTAAAAGCTAAATTCGTACAAAGCAACAATAAAAGAAGAACGAAAATGAGAGACACAAATTACAGCTGATATCTCTTAACTTGCAGGACGACCATACCACACAAGACGGGATTCTCTAAAGGCGAAAATTACAAAAGAAAACGAAAAGCAGATAATGAGTCAGCCCGAAAACACAAAAAAAAATAGAACTACAATTCAGTTCGTTCAAGTCAATGACTTTTTTTAGCCTTCGTTTCTTTTGCATACACAATTTATTCACTGAAGAATGTGCGCGCACATCATTTTCTGTGTTTCGTTCTCATCATCCCCGACACACTCAGACGAGATTATTTTTGATCATTCTACAGACCATTCGGTAAGACCACTCTATCGTTACTCTTTTATTTTTATTAAAAATAATTGTGCGCACAGAAAAAAAATGACAAAATCAACAACAAAATAAAATTCAATTTCTTAAGAAAATATATCTTTCCGCAGTAACATTTGTTATTTCTTTCTTTTTTTTTTTTAGAAAGGAGAAACAAAAAACACCGTATTGTTCAAACTGATTTAATGAAATTGCAATTTTTTTTCAAGACAAAAGTACGACAAAATTTTTGAAAAAAAAAAAAAAAAAAAAAAAAAAAAAGGGGGGAGGGGGGGTGAACGGGAGAGTGTATTTGTTTTTAAAAAAAAAGTTGCGCGAGGAAAAAGCGTCAATGGCAGAGAGGTTGCATTGTGAATGTCTCTGTGAGCACAATGATAAATCTCATGCAAAGAAGTGCACCGGTATTTTTTTGACGTTGGCTTGTATTGTAGAAACGCCAGACTGGTTTTCCAAATGGAGATTGCGCGGGCAAAGCCAACATCATGGCGCGCAATTAGACTCAGGGAACTCTGCGGCTCACTTGGGGGCGCAAAATAAGAAAAGAAAGAGCTTTTTTTCCCCCCGCTGCATATAATTATGACAAGATCATTGTGGAACCAACTTTTGATTCGCTTTGCTTCGAAACAGCAATCAGTATTTAAATTGTGTATCGTACCTTAATTAATTAATGATGTTGAACAAATAATTATCAATTAATTTAAACGCGAGTTTACTCAGTTAACAAAAATAGAAGTTCTTACGTTTGTGTAAAAGATATATTTTTTTATTATCTGAGTAGTTTGATGTTTTTAAATCCGAGAAAAGACTTTTAATGAGCGAAAAATGTTTTTTTTTTTTTTTTTTTTTTTTTTTTTTTTTTTTTTTTTTTTTTTTTTTTTTTTTTTTTTTTTTTTTTTTTTTTTTTTTTTTTTTTTTTTAATTGGGATATTGTTAATTGGAGTGAGATTATTCGGGGCCAGTATAATTTCACGTGTCAATATTTTCAAGTTCCTACTTCTATGAAAAATGAACCCAATAGCAAAAGAAAGTAAAAATTTGATTAAAGATAGTGCGAGGGGAGCATAAGTGCAGCAACGTTTGTGTTACAATTATGCTGGATACGTGTTTCTTATCAACCTTCTCTTTACTTTCTTGAATCAAGCTTTAACCGCACATGTGATAATTACAGACATTCGTTGATTGTTAATTTTGTTTTTTGTTTGTTTGTTTTATATTACTTTATATTTTATGTTGTTCATTTTACGGACTGGTGTATCGATTTAATCTCGCAAACTCAATCTATTAGATATGTAATGCTAAGGGTTGTTGGCTCACGTAACAATATTTACATATACAAATATGCCGGAATATTGCAATCGATCGGAACAGTATTACGTAACATAAAATTACAACGAAATGAATTGCGTCCATGAAAATGTAGTTTTTAAGTATATACTAAGTACGTATGTGTTAGGTCTCTTGTTCTTTTTTTTTTTTAATCTTTCAAACACTTTTTTACCATTAAAATTTTAAATTGTTGAGATGAAAAAAATTGAAATAACTCGAGAGGGAAATACGCTTGACGAGCATTTTATTAGGTTAGAGTTTGCAAAACTAACGCAAATAATTGTCGGCGAAGTTTTCCCTGTCAATTTGGCATTTGTGTTACAAACAAGCATACGTGTGTTGCGGTGACCAAGTTTGTTGAAGGTGCATTGTAAAAGCCAATTTATTCGCCCTGACTTTATTTATCAACGTGCCTTATTGAGGTCGTGATGTTGTTCATTTCGAGAGAACCCAATTCAGCGTAATAAAAAAACAACAAAATTACACGAATCAAATCAGTGATTAAAAATTTGTTGAAATAATATTCTATTGCATTTTGAAATTATATTCCGTGAATTGATCATTTTAATTAATGGGTTCCTATTGATTTTACATAACAAAAGAAAACAACAACTTTGTATTATATAGTTGCGTTCAAAACACAAAACGATTTAATTTATTTCAGTTTTTTTTTTTTTTTTTTTTTTTTTTTTTTTATATCAAGTCCCATTTGTTGCAAGTTATTTCGTGTACGTTATATTTCGATTTAACGAACAAAATAAGATGAAACTGGAAAGACGTAATTGAAGAGCGCAAAACAATTATTATTGTCCATTGTGTATACTTTTTGCGCGTCGAATTGTACGATCCAGGACTGGAGGGTTGAAAAAAGTAAACTTTTTTGACCCAGAAAATAGTCAACTGATAATTAGAAATTCTTGTACTCAAAAAAGTAACATGTTAGAAGACAACATTTTTTTCATCATCTCCCCCAGCCCTGGGCACAAACAAAAAATTATTCTGTCGTTCGGTACATGTGTATGCGTGCGTTTTAATCATTTCAGATAGGTATTTATCGGGCACACTTTTGTAACATCGAAATATATTGCGAAATAAATCATTTTTTCTCTTCATTTGTATGGACATAGTAATCGGTTTAGCATGAAATATATGACAGTTATTTTAGCTCCGACACTGTTTTAAATATGTAAAAAAAAAATGAAAATATGAAAAAAGGGGAGTTATATTCTTGATTGTCAAGCAGAGAAACGATGTTTAAATAGAAATGTTAAGAAAATTTGATGGAAACTAGTTTTAAAAAAGAACACCAACTATTGTTGTAGAAAAAGAATTATTCGATATTAAGATGTATAGTCGAAGTAGAGTTTTAAGTTTGAAAGCGAAGTTGAGAAAAAGCAGCTTCTCACTGCCGTAGCATTTGTGTTATCTACATGAGAAAAACACAGTCTCAATCCGAAAGAAACGAACAAACATTTCGTTCCTTTCTGTTGGAAAAAGGGAGGACCTAAAATTGAAATTATAATTTTGTGACTCGTGAAAACATTTTCTCTCTCGCGAGGATCAGTTTCATGAAAATGTGTGCAACAAAATTCGAACAGAGCAAATTTGCCAAATTCTCTCATCCCGTACTAAATAAGTTTCAATTTTAGAGAATCGTTTTTTATTTTTTTTTATTTATTTTTTTTTTTTTTTTTTTTTTTTAGCCATGTATTATTCCAGATGGATTACAGAGTACAAAATACAAAGTTTAAAACGAAACGCGTTTATCAATATGTTTTGGTATCTTTTATTCAATTTTTTATTTACTTGCAGCATCATTTGAATGAATTGGAAAAAAGAAGAAAAAATTATTTCATCGCTCGTGAAATATTATTTGTCACGAATTTCAACACCAACTTTACGCCAGATTTATTGAATAATAACAAAGTTGATCTAAATACAATTTGATGCCAAATTAATTAGTATGCAAAATAATCAATCTCAAAAATGTGTCAGATTCACTTGACGAAGTTCGCGCTATATTTGCTTGGCAGAGTTGAAACTGTCCAGATTGTTAACACAAACAGGGATATTGGATTGAAACTTTTAAAAAGCGAAATAGTTCAAACTTGACATCTGACAGGCCCGCCAACGGAGATCGCTGTTTTGTCAATTTTATTTTCCGCTCTCTCACCGCTATATCGCCGCAGTCGCCAGCTCCACCAAAGTAAAACGTTTGCGCTCAATGAATTGTTTTTCTTTCGATAAACCGTAATCTGGTTTGATTTTCAGCTCGCTTTCGCTTGCCCGAAGTTTGCATTACAAATCCGATTCAAAACTTTTCCAACATTTGTCATCCTCTCATACCTCAAACTCAAAACAAACGTTTTTTATTTCAATTTTGTCAGTTCATTTTGTAATTTTTAACCGTAGCTTATTAATTTGATCCACATCTACATCATTTCATTAACATCCAAATGACCAAATGAAAAAAAAAAAAAAAGCAACCGAATTGTTTCTCGCGATTTGCATGTTTTATTTTGTACCAAAGAAACTCTTGGAGAAAAAAAAAACATCTCGATTGCTTTTTTTGGACGAAAAGAAAAGAAATCATAATGATTCGTTACTAATACAAGGGATTATGTACAACATTATAGGACGAAGAGAAAAAAGACAGCCAAAAAATCGAGCAGAAAATCGATGAATTACCTAGTGAATTCGAGTGTTGCTTTTGTACTACGAAGGTATTTACACTCAATAACACTTTTCCTTTTTATTTTCAGTAATGAACTGTGTACAGTCAAACGATTTTTATCAAGTTCTTGTAGTTCTCCGTTTGACAATATATCAATGTCTGTGGATGGTACACTAGAAGCCTTTTTTTAACTGTTACCTTTATTTTCCCACACGACCATACAATCACCTTTGTATAGTATTTTTTATCAGAGTCATGACTTTTTTTCTTGATTTGCGAAAAAAACCAACAAAATCTCTGTTGACTTTTTTGTTCTAAACTAATGTTTGTTCTCTTTTTTTTTTTTTCAAGTTCATGAAAATCACACTTACACATTTTGTACATGAGAGTTGAAGATGCGTAGAGAAAGAGTTAATAAAAAAGAGGTATGCGTTAGAAACTGATCAGCATTTTAGATGCAGTGAACGTCCGATCTTAAAAATGGTCTTGGCGACATCTTTTTTGGCATGCGGATGTTCGTTTACTCGGTCAGTGAATACGAAAAACATTATCGATCGATACGTAATTGAGAGACTGTACGCGTCTATTTGGTAAATCTCTTGGCGAGGAATAAATACTCACTTTTTTACTACTACATTCAAAAATAATTTTGTTTGGCATGGTAGTGAGTAGAAGTAGCTGATTGGTGTTTATTGGATTTATCTTTGAATTATACTCAGTACATCATTGCAGAACAATAAACGCCACTCCAATATCTGATTTTTCCTATTTTTTTTTTTCCTTTTTTTTTGTTCTCTAACACTTTTCTTCGTTTTTCGTTCAAAGGTCTATACTTTTTTCCTCATTTTATCTACAGCTCAACTATTGCAAAAAAATATATGTTTGTAAAAAAAAAAAATTTCCTCACGCTACATGTTCGTTAAGCTTTTTAATTTACTGTTAAAAAATTTATCAAGTTAAAATGTGTATGCTCTCTATATAATAATTTCGGTTTAATGAAGCTAATTAGGTACGGATTCCAATTTACTCTAGCAACTTTATTTGAAATAAAATTATGTGAATTAATCAAAGAAATGTTCGTTTGCAAAATTACGAAATGTTCAAAATAAAACGGCAATTTTTTAATTAAAAGATATTTTCCAATTGTTTTTTTTTGTCACGATTATTGAAGGATTAACCTTGTCACGAACCTTGATTAATTTTTAAACCTTTGATGGTAATGTGTTTATTTATTTGTTTTTTTTTTTTTTTTTTTTTTTTTTTTTTTTTTTTTTTTTTTTTTTTTTTTTTTGTTTTTTTTTTTTCATTTTTCATTTGTGTCAAACTTTTGTTCGCTAAAATTATAAGATAACTGGAAATTTGTTTCAAAAAAGACACGACGTTATAATTTCTCGACCAAACAATTAAGCTGGAAAGTCAAACATAGAAGATACACCCAATGAACGTTTAACGCCTTCGACCGTACGTGAAAAAGAGAAGTTGAGGAGATGTGTCCGGGAGTCCGGTACGTTTATTTCGTTGCATAACTCATCTTCGCCGCTGCGGTCGGATGTTAAACAGCGTGACCCATTTCTAATTTATCCAATGACTAATTGCTAAATTATGTTTGTCATATTTACAGCTCGGTCAACATTTCTCTTTCGTTATCTCCACAATTAAAGTACAATCCATCTGAATTTCATTTGCGAATTTCCGAATTATGACATCGTTAAATAATTTTCCAATTAAATTTCTCGCGCATTCCACATCGTACTCGACAGAATTTAATTTCAAATCCAACGCGACCGAATACAATAATTTTTTCCTCATTTCAAAATGTTCGCAATTCCACAACTTAATCTTGGAATGATACATCAAAACAAAACAAAAAAAAAAGAACAAAAAAGGAAGAACCAAAATTTCCAGTTATCTTGCAAACTGAATTCATCGTCGAACAATCTGTTGAAACTGTTTCAATTTTTATAGGATTATAAAGACTATTGCGACGCCGAGGACATTATGCCTCTCTCGACATCCGATTTTCGGACGCCGATCTGTCGCGAGCTGAGAAACTTGCGCGAACAGCCGCTGCTGGGCTTCGACGACTTTACACCGCCCGGCCTGTTGTCAGCAATCGAGCCGATCAATTACAACGCAAAGTCCAGCTACAACGATCGCGGCAGCGTGGACAGCTCGGACACGTACGCGAGCTGCCAAACCCACCCGTTCTACTCCGAGAACGACCTGACCGAGGAACCCGACAGCAACCTTTATGTGAACCCGATGAACGGCGCGGACAAAGTGCGGGTCAAAAAATCCGCGTCCGGTGAGATCGCTCATGTCACTCGCGACGTCTCACCCAGCACCGAGTCGCTCAAAGAAATGAACGTGCCTGGTCGAGGCTGCAAGGTCAGTGCTAACGACGGGCTGCCAAAACATCGAAAGCTAAGATTACAACAGGTAAATGAAACATCCATCTATTTAATAAACAACCCAATTATCATTGTATAATTTAATTGAAATCTAAATTAAATTCAGTCAATCATTATGCCGATTCATTGAATTGAATCAGTCATATCAACAATCACTTGACTAACTAACAATAATTAATAATAAACGATGTTTTGAATAAAATAAATATAGCGGACTTTTAATTAGCATTCAAAATGAATGATTAAACTAACGTTACAAGCTTGATTGAACGTGCGATTTATTGATCTGATCATTTGATCTTTAAATGTTTTACATTTGTACGTTCAACTTTAGGACAAATGCAAGCCGTGGGATTATGAGATGAACTTTGAGTGTGCCAGTTAATCAAAATATAGAATTCGCATTGAATAAGGGGAAAGTAGGATGGTCGATTTTCCAATATAGCAACTTGATCTTGTATCATTATAAGCACGTTGAATCGAACGTTTGGTGAGTTCATGTTGTAACAAAGTTTTGTAACGAGTGCACCTGTTTGCAGAGCGGCAAGATGCGAGCTCAATTCATAAGCAATCAGGACAACTATTCGGGGAGCGTGAGCGCGTCGATCCAAGAGGAGGCGAAGGAGGACAACAATAATCGCCTCGAGAGCCTGCGAAGCGGTCGGCCCCCTCAGTTCGTTCCAGCAAACAGTCTCGCCTCGGCGACTCGCATTATAAACCACCATCTGTTTGGTGCCACCAACAGTCCCAAGCACAATACTGGTAATTGAACGCCACCTTACCAAGTAAGCCGTTCGCGCTATCTTCTTTCTATTTTACATTATTTCACTGTAATTGTGTTTTGCGAAAAGAACATGATCGATAAAATCTGGGATAGCGAGGGCCGCACGAGCGCAGAGCAAAAAAAAAACATTATTTGCCGAGAGATGATCAGCAATAGTTGCCAGCTGGCCGGATTATTTTTTCCACTTGCAATCCACTTTGCTGCATCCAGTGGATCTACTGAAATTAAACCTTCTTTTTTTAAATAAATATCGACCCGTGGTTGAGCGGGTACGTTTTCACGTGTGACTTCGTGTCCTTTTCCTTTAAGCTTACCGATACTCATGAGATAGACAAAGACCAATCAAGATTGATCAGACATCAGAAAAGCTTAAGATCCAGAAAACTATTCTCAAACGAAAAAAAAAACATATCCTGAGACATATCCTTTTTGACAGGAAATTGATTTTGTATTGAAATTGTTTCGGTTGTTTTTAAGATAAGATAAACAAGATTTTGGAGAAGTTTCTTAATAGTTTCTGATAGACAACAAAAGAAAAATAACTCGTACGTTTTATTGATTGGCAAGTTACAACTCGGCTATTAAGAATTTAATTTTCTTTCTACACTTACGTCTGAAGGACCTCAGAGTCCTTGAAACGTGCGCTAACAGTTCAACTCGTTATAGCTTTTCTGAATGACTGGCAAATTTTTATCTGTCTGTTATTTGTAACTGTCTGGCGACTAACCGTGGAAAAAAGTTGAATTAACCTGCGACCACATATATATATAACCACGTCATAATTTCAGTCGATCTCGAGCATATAATTTTAACATAGATTGCATAAGCTACAAACGCTGAGTAGATTATCACTGCAAGTCCGCACAAATGCACGCTATTAGCAATATCGACTCACGTTGCCTGCATAATCGTATAACAAATCAGTTGACACATGTGAGACGATAATCAAAAAATCCAAACAAATTTTGTAAAATTGATTGTTCACTTTAGTTTCAAAATGTTTCGTTTCAGTTCATAGTCGGGAGTTGAACATTGTTTTGGCTTAATTGACGCATTGAATCGAATAGTTGAATTGTTTTTTATTTTGCCAACTCAGTTAGAAATTGAAGCAATATCTCACGCATTAAATCGGCGCAAGTTTTAATTAAATTTGTTTTATTAATGAAGCTTGAATCAAAGAACCGATACTTGCAAACTGACGTTGAATTTACATGCTTCCACAGAGTTTTCTCTATAATCCCAAGTCGTCTCTCTAGTCTCCACATCAATTTTATTTTCCAGCGCAAAAAATGAAAAAAAAAAAAAAAAGAAAAACAACTTTTTGAATCCTCATCCCTTACAATCAATTGAGACAAAATGTGAGAACAAACGTGAAAAATAAACCTTATCCCCCATCAAAGTAAGAGCTGTCCAATCAAAAACAAACATAAGAGTTCTCAAGCTGGATCCCAACTCTTGTTCAAAACTTAGAGATCTTGTAATATCGATTCTCCAAAGACGTCGCATTTCGGATGAACCATCTTTTGAACTTTGGAAGAAAGGCAATCTCAAGATTTATCGGCAAAGAAAATCGCGTGCCAACCAACGACATATCCCGTACACTCTTCCTCTCAAGATTTTCTATTGTTCTTTGATACTTATCCCTTGACAAAAGAGCATTTAACCATCCCCGGATTAACGTGTCATCAAATGTCTGATTTCGAAGTAGCTTTTAATCTTGCGACTCTGTCAGACAGATGTGCAGGATTGTTCTGATTGTATTGTTACAGCTGGTGCAATTTCTTAAACGCTCGCACAGACTTATGCTAAACCGGAAAATCAGTTGGGAGAATCCTGCTGACAAACTTGCCTAAACTTAAGCACAAGTTTGATGGAAAACACTTCAATTGCAAAACACACAAAATTCTCAACGCAAAATTAAATTCAATTGCTTGACTTTTTTATAGTACAAAAAGAGAGCTTATCATATTTTCTATAGTCCCTCTTTAGTTTTTCTATTATGGAGTTATTCAAAAGTGTCATCGAACAACAACAACAAAATCATTCCAAATCATCATAGCAATCATCATATCTTAGAGCTATCACATCATTCACAGCCTGGCTCATGGCAGTAGCAGCAAAGGCACTGAATCAGCTTTCGAGGAGTTTGGCACAATCTCGGCTTTGGCACCTGAAATTCAGGCCGCAATGACTGAAAGCAAAACTTTTCAGGCACAACCGTTGGAAGCAGGTTTTCCTTATCAGCCGACTCGATAGACAGCGAAGCGACCCCGTTCATTGACCGGAAAACCATATCCAAGTCGATCCTAAAGAAGTCCGAGGGCAGCAGTACTTATTATAAAAAAAATACCGGCGAGTCGGATACGGAGAAATTGATTGCCGACTCGACGTTGATCAGCGCGGCTTGCGACAACGACAGTGAAGCTAACCAAACACGCCCCAACCGCCAGTCTCCTTTACTTGCGAGAAAAGTGCTCCAACCTTTGTTGCGCAAAAAGTTTGCTATTAAACAAAAGTCTGAGTCGAGCATCGAGACCAAACACACGTCCAAGTTAGCCAAGCTTTTCTTCGACGAAGCTTCTTCCACCGGTAAATTGTTAAGGGGAATTATAAATCTAAAAAAATCAATCAGTCAGTATAATAAAAGCAGTTGTGGTAATTGAGACACTTGAATAAATTGGATATCAAAATTGAATGCTTTTTGTAAAGATGAAAGTTAAATTGAAATTTGAAAGACTAAGAAAATTTGTTTATCGTTCAATTATTTCTTTAATCGCAGCAAATTTTGTTTCATTTTGTTCAAAATGTATGTACAGAGTTAGAATAAAGTTGCAAATTGTTTTTTTTTTTTTTTTTTTTTCTTGGTAAAAGAAATTATATCAATTGTGTTTTACCAAAAATTAATTTATATTTTGTTATAAACCTTGGGGGTGTATTCATAATAATCCACCTTTGAATTTAGATGTTAATTTCGCCATTTCAAGTGTACATTCCGACTTGAACCTAAGAATCTAGAAAATGAATACAGCAAAACGAGTGCAAGCTCTTTTTTTTTGTTTTTGTCGTCAATCACCTGTTTATAAAAAAAAATGTGGATCTAATTTTCAGGTCGTTGGTACAAAAAACAAAGTAACTAATTTCTTTGCAGGATAATACCCTCTCACATTATATAAAAATTGTATGTTTTATCCTTTCAACCTGGATGATACGAGGTTCATTTCAGTGGCTTTGCGCGAGGTATTCTCTTGTAAATTTAGTGTTTTCCTGACCTGTGCAATTTCTTTGGTGGATCCTTTGCAATTTATACCAAAAAACCTCTTTTGAACATCAATCAAGAAAATTTATACTCACTGTTCTCTCTCAGTGCTGAAAATGAAAGATCAATATCAATGTATTCAATGTCGTCAATTGAGATCAAAACAAACACGTACAAATTTAATCATGTTTCTTTTCCTTTCTTTCCTTTCAGTAGTAAAACATACAAATTCTGTTTTCCAACATTTTAGTGTGAGAATATTTTCTTCTTTTTTTTTTCAACCAATTTTTTCTTTTATCTAAAACTGGCATCCCTAAAAAACGTAATTTTTTTCTTATTAACAAAATCAAAAAGGTAAATTGTACTTGATATAAAAGTAAACGTCAATATTTTATTAGATAAAACGTGAGACATAATATTCAAGTTTTATTTCAGTTGCTTTTGGCTGCGTAGGTAGATAATCTTGTTTGTTTCATAACATTCAAACATGTCGTTTGTGTTGTAGGAGAGAAACGAGTTCGCGTAGATCCCAGTGTGGAAAGCAAAATCATACCAGAGGAGACGAACTATCAAAAGGTCAAGCCTCGAGGGTCGACGAAGCAGACGAAAGAGGAGCAGTTGTTGCTGATAAACTCGATGCGGCCATTTCGGGCCGTCGCCAAGTCCAGCGTCGCAGAAAGAGTCGCTGCCGTGCCGAACAAACCTATCATTCAAGACATCACGATGTACAAGAGTTCTGATCCGAACAGTCTTCCTCAAGAATACCGCTCGTCTTCGTAGCAATGAATTGTTTAAATAGTTTTTTGCACCTACACCGATGTTAAACAGCACAGTGTTGAACCTTTTCAAAATTAATCCCCCCCCCTCCCCCATCTCTAAATGCGTTGTTTTCGACGTAAGAAGTTTTTGATTTCACGTTTACTGGATTATGGCCATATCAGGAAGATTTCTTTAGCTTCAATTTCAATATCTGTTCTGTTTCGGTTCGTTTCAGTTGTCGCTACAATCAAATAATAAGAATAAGTTGAATTTCAAATTGTCAGAAATTGTTAATTTTGACGGTAATTGTAAAAGAAAAGTGGGAAAGAAAAGAAATTTGTGTTATTTATTCGATAAATTGTGCAATAAAGAAGGATAAAGAGAACGATGATTATAGAATAGTTTATTGAGTAAAAAAAAAAAAAAGATGAGTTGACCTTTGGTGAGTCTGATTTCGTCGTTTCTTCAATTGATTAAGTAAAACTGTTTATATATAGTTTGAATTGTAAAAAGCATTGCTCAATTTTATGAATTTTTGTATGTACAAAAATATAGGGAAAAAAAAAAAGAAATAAATAAAAAAAAGTGGGAGCGTATATGAAATACTTGATTCTCGTTTTCGCGTTACAAAATTTATCGACTTCATTTTATTTTCAATAAAAAAGCAACAAAAAAAAAAAAAAAGAAAAAAAAATCGTTTTTCACTTTTATTAATGGACTCAAGAAAGTACGATTCTTTGATTTCTCGCAAGTTACTTTCTCGAGCGAATAATCATTGAACAAAATAACAAATGAGTTGAAAAGAAGAAATACCGCGAATAGTTAAACAATAATCAGATACCAAAAAAAAAAAAACAAAAAAAAAGTAAAGAAGTCTCCCAGTTTAGAGCTTCATCGTAGCATATCCTGAAGTGCATACCAAAATCTAGTTCGCCTTTCGCGACTCGTTGTACGTGCAGCGGCAACTAGTACTCATGTAGCGATAATCCGTTGTAATATAAACTTGCAGTAGCTCGACTGTGTTGTGATTTTAGCCATGTAAGAAAGCAACAAAATTACGACGAAAGCGACGTATATGTGATCAGCGCAATTTTTATTTGTTATTTAATATTATGAAAGACATTCAAAAGAACTAACAGTTACGATTGTGAGTGACAAGATAATCGAGGCCTTATCGCAACGTTGATTAAACGTTGCATCAACGTTCAGTCGACTCATAAAAGTATTCGACGTTGAACAAACATTGAATTAGCGAATTTGATATGACTTTTCAACGCCCCTCATCGCACATCTACACTTAGAAAAAACTTGTAATTAGAATCACCACATTGGTAGTGAAAATCACAACAAAGATAAAGTGTAAATTTGACTACAAATGTTACAATTTGTCTTCTTTTTGTACATGTTTTTTCTCTGTGTATTTCAACGTTCCTTCTTTTTTCACCAAGGAGCAACGTTTTTTCGACGTTGAAATAAGGTTTTTGTTATCTTAAGTTAAACGAGCAGTTCCTTGACATTCTTCTCTTTCCATTTCGTTGTCCGTCTATTGTAACGAAGAAAAGAAAAAAAAAGAAACAAAACTTTCATCGCCACGAAAATTGTAGCGTATTTTTTTATTCGCTATAACGGATTGTATAGTATAACACACGTCATTGGTGTTTTCTAATTTTACAATTTTTTGTACGTATTAGACCCAATTCGACCGATTTGAAAGAAGTCCCTAACTTTGTATCGTACGATGTTTTTGCGATTCAAAATCCAATTCTCTTTCAAACGAAATTCGGACAGATCAAGTATTTGGGTTCGACGTTGTTATTTATGTAAACATTGTAAATATTTTCTACGTCTTAAATTCTAATGAGTACAATGAAATCTAAGTATTATTAATTTAAACGAATCAAAGTTTAGTTGAAAAATGTATAAAAGATACAAGTTTAATGGAAAAAATGAAGTAGCTAAGTCGTTTGCAATTTCTGTTTTATGCCTCAGCTGCCCAACCTGTCTTTAGCCTTGGACAGAATGCGACGTTTTTTAATCAACACCAACATGAACAATTCGAGGTGACGCACATTTGTAAAAACAACAATGAAAATTACACAATGTACCATGTACACATTCTCTCGACTGATGAACTTATATTTTTTTATAGTTTTATTACTCGGTAGTTCGATTTCTTGTCGCAAGTAAGTTTGATTCTAAGTCATGTATAGTTTAGTCAATCCCTGAGACGATCCTTCATTTGGTCTCAAATGATTTTATCAACCTTGATTAATTTTGTTCATTTTCAAGCGTTTAAAACTATTTTGAAAAATAGATAAAACATTTGATTGGAATATCATTGGATTAGATCTGCAACTATTACAAAGTACAACGAAAAAAAAAAAAAATAAAATTCAGTTGTCACACACTGTTTTTCGATGATTATAGGACATCGAAGCTCGGCATTCTGTCAAAGGTTTTAAAACAACGGTTTAAAATAAGATTAAAAAAAATGAGCCGAACGTTTAAGAATGTTGATATTGTTGTAACTTTATTATTTGGCATTTTCCAAATACAAACGTAAGTGCTTGATAATAATGTGATATAATCAACTTAGAGTCACTTTTTTGATTTCCAGTTGATGAGATATATAATACAAAGCAAAATGTTATAGGCTTGAAAGATAAACGATCTATGAATATATAAAATCTATGGTGAGATATATAAATATGAAATATATGTATATATTTTAATATTTTACAAAAGCGTTTCTCGTCATTGATGATGTTAAGACAGCGAGAATTTTGTTAATTTGTTGTTAATTTGCAGAGTCGTTTATTTCAGATAAAAATTGTCGACGGACAGAAAAAAGTTTGTACTCAACAAGTTGATACGATTGTAGTTGAAGATAAACAGCAGCTGGTTATTTTTAATACTACAGTTGCGCCAATTTGTACAGCAACTTTTTTCTGTGTGGATAAAAATACGAGCGATAGATAATCGACTTTGGTAAACTCAGGGCTCGCAGAATCAGTTTCGCATATAAATGAAAAACAAGGGCTTTCCGCAGTGTTCTCAGAAATTGATGATAAAAGAAGGAGTAACAAAAAAAAATAAATAATGTTGTCAAAGAATTAAACGATGGACAATTTTTACGATATATCAAAATGTTGTTAGAGTGTAGACAAATCAACTGTTAACTAATCGAACTTAAAACAATTATTCGAGCTTCGTGTGAATCACAATTCAATATTTAGACTTTTCGATCAAACTGCTTAAGTATAATTTTTACACCACCTTTTGACCATCATTTTCGCATCCGAAATCGGAATCCCACAAGATGAACAAAATTTATAACGTTTATCGGTTACCTTTGGTCAACTTTAAAGAATCATAAACATCTTTTTGAGATACAAGAAAAATGTTCGAATCTTCCGAATTAACATTTGTTTAGCTTTTAAACAGAAAATAAAACAACATGCTTAATTAATGTCCAAATGTTCAGTCTATTTTTAAATGAAGATATTTTTATTGGGCGCGGATTTTTGCAAGTTTGAAATTTGACCTCGAACTATTTTTAAAGGCATAAAGATAATCAAGCCATCGTTTTTGAAGAACATGTTTATTCTTATTTTTTATTGACGATAACATTCCAATTTTATTAGTTTTTAGTGTTCCGTCAAGATATTAGACATAATTTGCATAAATATGTTTGCGAATAAGTGCATCGTTTTGTACAAAAAAAAATGATATTTCCAAACTTACTAACACTGGCCAAAAAGTGTTACTTTTAAGATGCAATATCCGGCTTTGATTGTTACTGCTGTCTTTTTGTAAATATATTTACGAGCAGGAGACATGTGGTTTACTTCATAACTTATGGCTACCTTTGATTTTTAACACGGTTTAGCGTTCATTTCCTGGACATGATTTGCTAAACGAAAGTTAGCCAAAAGTTGAAACGAACTGCAAAGAAAGTCATTCAAATCAATTGTGACAGTTACATTGGAATTATGCAATTTTGATCACAATGAAAAAAAAAATTCCCATTTGTTTGTACGATTATGAATTTCAATGAAATCCTATAATTTGATGTTTCGCATATAAATATAATATAACGTTATCTTGACGATTTGTTATCCTTTATACAAACGTATACATTTTATATATACAGTGTATTTATAATCGTAACTTAAAAAAAAAGTACTACTTGTGATAAACGATACAAAGCAAATTGATAACCGAACATTTTAAGAACAACTGCAGTGTTACATTTAAGGTAGACAATGATATACACTTTAGATTTTGATACAGAATTATTAACTATTAAGAACAGTTGATATCTATTGATTCCGAAGGTTTTTAATCAACTTTCAATAACCAACTTTTCAATTTCAACAATTTTCAGGGCGAATGTCCGCGGTTTTATTTTGACGACATGTTTTGTGAGTTGAATTAAAGTTAAACGAAAAGTCATAAAAGTTGGACAAGCTAGCGTTAACAATCATCATCAAATTACAAAGTGTGATTACATTTTTTAATCAAGTCGAAATCAACTCAAATTCATTCAATCAATTTGATGAATTAATTTTATTGCTAAGCAAATTTAATTTTATTTATTTTTTTTTTTTTTTTTGTTAAGTTAAACACTGATCAATTTTCAATTCAACTTACAAAATTTGATAGGAAATTAGCATATCATCTAGATAATCAATATGTAAAAACGCAATCTTATATCAGAACTAAATATGTATATAAATTAACGACAACGAAATTTTCACCTTTCATTTTACCTCCATTTTATTGATTCCCAATTCAGCAGCAAAAATTATAACCAACGTTGTCAATCCAAAATGTTAATTTTTTTTGTATGAATAATAAAAAATGATACATCACAAATCTAACATTTGAAAATGCAAAAAAGACCGTAATTCCAATGTAATTGATGCAACCAACCGTTATATTACAAGGTAGACGCGCACTAATGCTCATGTAATGTTACAAAACTATGTGATTTTAAAGCCTACAGCCATATAATGGTGTCTATAGTTTTTATCACTAGACCTGTAAACTTTGTGGATAGTTGAAATAACACTGTAAAAAAATATGCACTCAAAGTGATAACATACATTTTTTTTTTTTTCGTAACGTTATTTTAGGAGAAGAGAAATACGTTGTTTTGTTCCACCCAAAAAAGAACGCTGATTTTAAATGTACTTTGAAAAATTCTCGTGTATTTATGCAAAATGTAACATTTCCTTGAATCAACAATTGTGTAAAATAAAATTTTCAAAACCAACAATGACTTTTTTTGGATGCTCCATTTCATCGTTCTTATTATTATTATTATTATTATTTTGCAAGCTTTTTTGGTTAAGAAAAAACTAGTGAAGGAAAAAAATTGAATGAATTCGAAAACGTTAATAGACTGCATTTGCAAATTGACCTCCTTTGCTTAATTAAATAGTTACATGATATAATCAGAAGTGCGTTCGATAGTTCTTTCGTAATGTCAGAATATCCATTACCCATTGGCGTGGAAGATGATTTTTTTTCCCACTATTTTCTATTACCGGATTAGTGAAACGATCAAACGATTTGATATAAAATTTAACTTGACCCAAAAACCTTTACACCTAATTACATTTGCAAAACCCATAAAAACTACCTACGTCTGTGCGCTCTCTTTTTGTTCCCTCCCCCCCTCCCTTTGGTTCAACATTACCAATAAATTACACCATGAAGAATATTTCGATGATTTATCCCGGGAATAAGTCATATAAATGAATAAATAAAATTTATTTTTCTCCTGAATGAGGTGACAAAAAATTGTACCACCGTATATCGCTACCGAATAATCTGGTTTTCTCGTAAATAAGCGTAATGCTCTGACTGTTCATGAAATATTAATTAATGTTGAAGTTGCAAAATCACGGCTGATGAAAAAAAAATGTCTGTCCGGTGGAATGTGAAACAACGAGGATTCCCCGCTGTGGTATGTTGGACCGACGCACCGTTTTTTAAGGCCCCAGTTCCATCACTTTGGCCACCGGATAAACGACTGGGTTTTTCAGCTGTTTAAAGCCGCGAATAAAAAAACATGTTAATTATCCTCGCAGCTGGACGAAATGATACATTCTTTCAACTATGAAACAAATAATGTACGCTCAAAGAGAACAAAAATTTCAATATTAATGGCGGAATATTTCTTCAACGGTATACGTCTTAATCGAAATAATCAGATTTAGTAAACAAGTTTACTAATAAACAATCCACGATTCGGACGACGATTTACATTATCGTTATTAACCACGTACCAAAATAAACGGCAGCTCGTGAAAAACAGCATTGCAATGTTGATGTAAAAAATGAAGCTAAAGAAGAAGATAATTTGTAAATGATAATAATTAACTATTTGACTATTTATATTGTTTTATGATAAAAAAAACTTGTCCCTGAAAAATGCAACATCTTTTCGAATGACTTGGTCAATTTTAAATTGACTAGGATAGAACGCGATATAATATTGTTTTGTTTTTAAATTAGCTGAAATCTCGCCTGTCGTTTGTCGTGACAGATTTTTTTTTTTGTTAATATATAACAAAAAAAAATCATATTTCGTTGTTTATTTGATCTTGAAAACTAATCAACTAAATCTTTTTTTTTTTCACTAGCACATTCCTCTCTTAGAAGTATAACATTTTAACCACAACATTTTATATCGCATTATAGAAAAAACGAAAGAAAAAAAAACAATTTTTCGTTACAATGGAGATAAAAATATTATTTAGTTATAAAATTTGGTTTTCAATTTTCTGGTCAATACACAGATATTGAATAAATCGAATACCTGAATGTCGTTTATTTTCTGTAAACGTGAAATAGGGCATAAACACCTGCAATTCAGTATGTCATATTATTTAAAGATAACGACAGAATTAAAAATGTAGCAATATTGTATTTTTTTACAAACATTTTAGCGACTAAAGTAGGATTTTCTTATTTTTTTATACATCAATAAATTGTATCGATAGATTTTTATTTTACATACGAACGTTTTTTTTAAACAAAAAATCATTTTATTGTTGACCCACAGCCATTGTTTAATCCAGCACTGTCGTCGTTTGTCTCTTACCTGGCCCAATACATTGGACCCAACAGGAAACAAGTTTAAAAACAAGTTTTGAAAAGTGCGGTTTAATTCTTTATATAAATAGATTTTTTCAAATTATCAGATATGTCTAAAGTTATAGCATTTAAACCGAAAAAATGTCATTTTCGGAACAATAAAATGTACACCAAAATGATAAAAATGAATATTTTAAAAAAATTCTATACTAAATTGTAGAGACAACTTTTCTACACGAAAAAACAATGGAGTTGATGTAAAATGATGCAGTTTTGTTTTCAAAAAACCTTGCAGAAACAATTTGTTTGGAAATACAATCAAAAGTTATGTAACTTTAATATTTAGAGAAATATGAAAAGAAATTTTTTAACGTAAAATCAAGTTGGATTCTAACTCTTTTACAGCTTATGATACTTAGAGGAGTTAACTTGACGTGAAGAAAAAGTTAATTTCGTGAGTTAGTTTTCAAGTCATGCCGGAACATACAAACGAAAACAATCAAAACATATTTTAAGATTTCTATATTAGTAAGATTTTAATTATTAATAATTCTCGACCTTCAACAAATAAAACAAAATCAGCGGAATTCTTCCAAATGTCAGATTTGCAACTTCAGCTTGTCATCAGTTATTTAACACTGAACAATTTGAAAGTAAATTATTGACTAATTAATAAATTCTAATTGCGACTGACACATTTTTTCCACGCGATGACTCAGGATTTGGATTAATTAAAATTCGTTTGAATGTTTTCTCGAAATCGCAGTTTCGGTTGATGCGAGCGACCAGATAACAATGACTTGATGATGAAACAAATTTCACTGACCCGACTTTTTGCGATTGTCGATTGATAATTAAAATTTATTGTCCTGTGAATCATGCATGGTGAGTCCTGTTATCAAATATATTAGTCAGGATGTTGCAGGATGGACTTTACAGACACCGCAACTTAATTGATATTGAGACAGCAGTGTCATTTTGTTGTCCTGCTTATGACCACGAAAATGAACAATCAAATTTAAGAACATTTTTTGGTTTTGTCATTTTATCAAAAAAACAAAAAAAAAACAATTCCTTTTGTTTGTCTTTGATTGAACAAACTTCAGCAAAAATTACAAACACATTTACACAACAATTAAAATCAACTAATTATTTCCCATCAATTTTTGTTCAAGCTTTAATCAACATTTCTTTTTGGTCAAATTTGAAGACCAGATTAACGTCCATGGACTGCACCAATGTAATAACGGGTGTGACACCACAACCGATGTTGGTCCTAATAGGAGGATGTTATGTCGACAAAAACTTGTTGGTGTGTGTCATCACCGCAACTCTAATAGATATGTGGTATCCAATTTCATATAATATATCCATTGAACGTGTCATTGTCAAGATAATAAAAACCTCTTCAATAAAGAAACTATATTTGTTATAATTATTCAAACTTCATTATTTTATTTCACAAAAGTTGTTCATTAATTTTTTATCATCGCCCAATTCATCTTTTATCACCCTCGTGCATTTGATAAGCTCATCTTTCAAGGGCTATAAAAATACCACATCACGATTAGTTAGGACATCAATTTCCGTCTGATTCACCGTACAGTTTATCCCTTCAATGCATCAAAAAAAAAAAAAAAAAAATCTGACGTCACATGCCAGAATAGACCTACCGAGATTTGCGCACCTGTTGGACCCATGATACCAAACCAACTTGAACAAAAACTGTCATTTCAATTCAAACTTCATTCCACTTTTGGCTCAAGAGATTTTTTTCAATCTTCTCAGCAAATAAGAATCCGATTTTCTGGTCAAATTATTTTTGTTCTTTCTTTGTAATCAGCCTGAAACAATCAAACAATTGAACAAGAAAATTGAATTATAATTTTGTTGTCCCTTTTTGTTTCGATAATTACAATGCAAAATGTTGTAATCCCGAGTGTCAGTTCAGTTACAACTGGGGGTGGCAACATTTTGCATACGCATTGGCGGCTCGGGGATCTAAGCAGCGAGCAAATTGGCCTGCGGTGGGCGGCTTACGGCGGCGGCTGCGGCAACGCCGGTAGCCGTTGCTTCCTACAAAAAGGCCCTGCGATCGAATCGGTACGTCAGTGGCTCGTATCACATCTTCGCTTACTCAAAAAGCATTGCTGCACAAGTGCAACCGAAAACTGCAACTTTGGATATAATGAAGTGAAGTATCCAGTTCAACAACACTCACAATCAACAGGACCAAATCTATTTGCAACCATTTTTTGTTGTTGAGTGAAGCACTGTCACAAACCACTTTGTAAAGGGGACCACAGGGCCTACCTTGTTTGGGATTTTGCGGAGCTTGCATTACGCGGGAGCTATTGAAACAGCCTGTGAAAAAATGGTATTATACTATATACATTGTTTTGTGTCATCCACTTTTCAGTTTTCTTTGTCCAACAATTTTCATGGATGTTGATTAATTGGGTTTTGTTTTTGTTGCAAGTAAAGTTATTTTAAGATGTCAAGTTGAAAAGGGATGGGTGATTAAAAATACGTACACGTTTGGAAGAATTTTTATTCAGTTTCATTGAGAGCCTTTGTTTTTGCGTTGAGATGGAAAATTTTTCAGCCGCCATTGTTATGTTCGGGTAAAATTATCGCTCTCGTCGTGGAATTTGGCTTACAAAATTGAAAGCAAAATAGATTGTTGACATGTAAAAACACTTTTTGTTTTTTTTTTTTTTTTAACTAATTAATGGAATAAAGGAGCAACCAAAAATGCGAAATAATTGATACTTCTTATTACTTTTGTTTCGACCGTTTATTTTTTCAGCGACATTCCTTTCGACCGGACCATAGAAAAATCCGAAGAAGAAAAACTAATCGCGAAATTTGTATGACCATACATCGTCGGCCAACATATAGGTCAAGTCTGGCCCAAAAAAATTTACGACTGGTCGGCTGGCAGACAAATGGAAAAACAAATGTCAAAAATACCGGACGATACTTTTTTTCACTCGCGATTTTCTATTTTAAGAAAATCGAATCCACTCTCCGGCTCGTATATTTTAGACTTCGTCCTGCGCTCTCCTGCGGTACTCTGAAAAATAAAAAAAATAAATACAAAAAAAAACAGTTTCGATTTTAATTTGCCATTCTTATACTTTGGAACACATCAATTATTATTATCCAGCGATTATAAACTTTGTCCGATTTTATTTCTATTTTTATGTCAACGCGGGGGTCTTCAAAATTTCCACTAAGTCGTGCAATTTCAATCACACTCGTCGCGACATTCTTCTATCGGCCACATCGGACAAATCGACATTTTACGCCCCAATTCGAGACGTTGTAAACTCATCGTAATCGTAAACTTTTTGACGGACGAAAAGGTCATCGTCGAACAACCGATTTGATACATTTTCGTCCATTTATACATTTGTACAATGAGTAAACAAATTTGAACACGCATGTGTTTTGGAACGTGACATTTAATCACGGCTCCAAATTTCCCGCCAGAGGTCATAGGTTCAGATATCCTGTTTAAAATATATTCAAAACTGAAGAATTTTTATATCAAAAGTCGTTCCCAATCAGCTGCCATTTCCAGATAAAGACTAAGGACACAACCTGACTATATCACAACCGTTAGCGAATTCTGTGGTCCCAAAATAAAATTTTGTCTTTCAAGGTCACAAACATCCTTTAGAGGTCACGCAGGATCAACTTTGTATTATTGTTCGTTCATCATTGAGCTGCAAACAAAACAACAATTCTATTGTTAGCTCTGATATTCAAAGGTCAAATTCTGCATCGTCAAGGTCATCCAAGGACAACTATGCATTGAAACATCCTGTTTGCTCTTTTTGTTGCAGGCTACCATGCAGATAGGATTAATAATCACATTTGTTCTCGTCGGATCATTGTTGCATGACAGATCATGCTTTGCGCACGATTGCGGTCAGTCCGAAAAATTGCGAGCAAAGCCGCGAGAGATTCGCGGCTTCAAGCCGGATCACATGTCAACGGCGTACGGTTTCGGCAAACGAGAAGTTTCCAAACAGAATCGCTTCGACAAACTGATGATGCTGCTGCAACATTTTCCTCGCAGGTTTGTCATTCGTTTGTTTTTGTTATTGTTTATTTCTTTTTCAAAATAAGAAATGTAAATTTAATTTTCTTCATGACATCAGTTCCTGGAACTGTAATGTAAACAACAGATGAAAATATTATTGAATTAAAAACAATGTTTCTTTAAAGACAAATTTCTTTTTAAGGGGTTCAAACAACTAAATAAAAAGTTTTGATACAATGATTGTTACCAAATAGTTCATTGCTTTTCAGTAAACAACAATGACCTTTTGTACAATTGTTTATCGATTACGTGAACCATTCTTGTAGCCTTGAAATAGAACCGTTTGTTTTTAATCAAAAGAGATGAGATATTCAAACGTCTTTTGAGACAAATTTTCGTATTCGTCATTTCAGTGGGAAGGAAAATGAAAAAAAAAGACTTTCTCTTGGGAGTAAAGTAACGCTTTTCATTCATAATTATAAAGGTTTTAAAAAAATTGTCGAAGGGAGAAGATTTTTTTTGAGTTGATCCAAGCGCGACTTATTGGCAAAACATTTTTGATAATTGGTATCACCGACGAGAAACCTGAAACGAAATATAACATTTTTTGTGTAACGCGACACCAATCGATATTAATAAGGAAAAGCCGCTTACAAGTTTATATTTTTTTGTTGGTTCAAACAGCCCTTAAAATATTACAATCGAATAAACATCCGATGTAGAAGTCGTGAAGTAACTCGTTCCTAATCAATAAATTACTTTCAACGAAAAAAAAAAAAAAATTTACAACCGAAAAAAAAAGAACTCAGACTCCGGACCTTGCTCTAAAGTTTTTTCATCAATGTTTGCATGTCGAACTTTCTGGAACTATGTATATCAAAAAAAAAAAACAACCTAGAAATGTAGAAAATAAAGGTCCATGACCTATGACTTGTAGTTATGATCCTGAAATATCTGACGATATTTGCACAAAGAATTGTTTTGGATGATGAAACCGGCAAATAAATTGTTGGCAACCGAAAATGAGAGATGGTGCGTTTTGGCGAAGGTCAAGTTTATTTTTAGGTTTATACAAGTTTTTATGTTTATTTCAGTGTGGCGGTTCATTGGCTCCTGCGTGAGATGAACCGGAATCCGGAATTCGCGAGACAGGTATTGAGGATGGTCACTGCGGACGAGGATCCCGACCAGACTGGCGAACTCTTTAAGGCTGAACAAACATTGTCTTACGACTAAAATTCTGTATTGTGATTCATGTAAAACAAAGTGTCGAACAGATTTGTGTATATATTCGCGAATTGTTGATAAGTCGTTGATTTTGTATGCGAATCATTAATTTTCGTTTGTTCAATTTGACGCAAATTGTGATTTCTTTCTATTGTTATAAGTTAGTTTATTTTTAAGATTTCGTTCAGGTTACAGCGACATCACACAAAAAAACTGTATAGACGATATTTTATTGTACCTCCCTTTTTTTCCAACATTGTTATCATATTGATAATTTTGTTTGTATTATTAACAATTTTTCCTATTCGTTAGCACATTGTGAAAAGTAATTATTGAAGTCAAATAGCGAATCAATAAATTCAAACATTACATGTAAATTACAAGTCTGACGTTATTACTTTTACCCTCGTAATGTAATTGAACTTAACAAAAATACGTCGCAGGATAAAGATAATATATAAATCCAGTTATATATCTGCACTCAACCTAAAAGTGATGCAATTATTGATTCTATGCGTAATTTGCTTTTGAGAAAATTACTTTTAATTAAACAGTTCAGACAGGCAACTTTTTTTTTCTATCCCGTGAAGAATTCAATTACTTTAATTTAAAATTCGAAAACCGTTCGCTTTTGCATTTCAAAAGTCATGCAAACTTGTTATCGTCGGACAAAATATTACTTTACTTTTTTACTTCCAATTGTTTTCTCGCGATTCAGCAAGAAATGAAAATGTCTGATTTACAGAATTCAACTGAAAATAATTCATTTGAATAATTATCAATAAATAATTGTTTACCAGGAAGACTGACAATTACCATAAAAGGTTACACCGTATACGTGCTCCTGAATAATGGACTAAATTGATATTAACTTGTTTAATACTGGATCCACCTATGAAGCATTAATAGGAGACATCGCTTCCTGATACATAATAATGTAATCATCCATTTTAATAGAATAGCGCACTGAAATGTCGCTGCGAAGTCATGAATGAAAATAATAGACAAAAAGTTTTCATTTGTTTATTTAACAATACTGTGCCAATGACTAGAATCGAGCTCACGAAAAGATTTACATTTTGCTTGGAAATAAAATTAACCCAGATTCGACTATGATGTTAAAAACTCATTTTTACGGGACGTCGTTACAGAAAAGTATCCCATTCGGTCAGACCCAATTTTTAAATGGATAAGCAATTAGTTCCGATGAGCCCTAAACCTTCTGTTTCACAATTTGAAGCAAAATCATTTATTATTGGATGTTGACTCAGGATTAGCTCGAAAATTTTTCAAACCCAAAAGACCACATGTTTCCAAACAAACGAGATTAACTCGAACTTGATGCAATGAGGATGATAATCAACTTATAATCCCTAGTAGATTTATATCGCCTAAAAATGTCTCATCAAAATTTGAAGGATTAAGTCATTACATTGTTAAAAACGAACCAACAGAACAAAACAATGGTTCAATTATGTGTTAAAAGGGATTACAAAAGATGCCAAATGGTACTTAATTTTGTAGCTCGTTGTCATTTCGAAAGTTATGTTTTCTAGAAAGTCACAAATTTGATAGAGTGAAAAGATAAAATAAAAAAGATAGCAAAAAAAATTGTTCATTCAATTAAGAAAATTGATTTCAGTTTGTGCGAAATATTGGGTCACCGGCTTAATATACGATATTTTGAATGTACTTTTCATAAGCTGTCAAACTGAATCAGGTGGAAATTGATTGGTATACACTTGACCTGGTGTCAACTTTTGTATGGGAGTTTAACCCTGAAGAGACTGAAATATGTCATTTTAATGGAGCATGAGATTCTATTGTAATTTTAAGAACAATCACCGTTTTCGGTTTCTTATTGAAAACGAGATAGTTCATTAAACGGATTTCTTGATTGCGTTTTACAATATTAAGTAAAAACAGAACTTTCAAGATAAAAAAAAATCTTACAAGATTTTACTGGGGTTTAAATTAAAAGAACGGATGCTTTTCTAATTTTATTATGAAAAATATTTTATTATTTGTTCGTGAATAAAAAAACAATGCTTTTCATTAAACCTAACTTGTCGACGATATGTACAAGCAAAAACCTAAAGTCCTAACAATTAGCCTTATACGCGGTGTGAATGACATAAAAAAATGTATAACATTTAACGTGAACATGTTTTTCTTAAAAATTGTTAATATTGCACTTGAGTCTTCAACTAGTTGATTAATTTCACTTTGTTCTACTACAAACGATTTTTTTTTGTTCTATTTAATTTACAAGTTAACTTTCACCCCTTTGTTCATATAAAACTGTGCATCTTAATATATTCCGAAATTAAACATTGTTCATGATTAGGTTGAATCAGTACTTTGGTATAAATAACAACAATTATAACATCAACAAAAAAAAAGTCTTGGACTATCTCTCGAGATGTGTCATTTACATCTGAGGCACTCGTCGTGTAGCGATCGCTTGGATGACACGGCGCAGCCTTCTTCGTGTTCTGCGGGCATAGTAACACCTGTTGAACGCTACAAAAATGAGAATCACCAGAACGACTGCCCCAACAAAATAGTTCCACTTAAGCCTCATAAAACTGTCCGATTCCGAGCTTGACTCATCGATAACAAACGTGTAATCCGCGTCGCTCTCTTGATGCATCTTCACTGACTCATCTCTGATGTCATAATTTAGGAAATCCGATTCCTTCACATCCTTCGTCAACACAGGAAGAATTGGAAGCAATGCGTCACCAACCGAAAGAAGCCTTTGCGATTTATACAAATTTCTGTGAAAAAGAAAACAATTGAGGCTATTAATTAACCAATACTTTTAATGGGTTGAACAAAAAAATTGATGCATATGCAGATTGAATTTTTATAGATTGCAATATCTTTGATGAATTGCAACAACCAGATAAGAGGATAGGAAACAGAATTGTACTTAATTGGTTATTGCAATTCACCACAGATATAACAATGAGATGGTTTAGTTTTTGTTTAATAAAAAAGAAATTAATTAACGCACGCAGGAGCAGTTTCGTTGAGTGGTTCAGTGACTGCAAAACTGGTAACAGGACAAGAAGGCAGAGGCCAATAGCGAAGTTCTTGATCCGATGCTAAAACTTTGCTATGACGACTCAAGTGACTGCCGTCCATTCGTTTTGGTAAATCGTCGGAATTAAGGGGTGGATTATTCGAGCTCGCTTTTTTACGGCTTTCCTCTTGGATGAAAACTGAGGGAACTCTCCCAATGGCAGTGTATTCTAGTATTGCATCAAGCACCCAGTAACAATCAGCTGTAAAACCAATATAAAATCAGCAATAAAAACAATGCTGAACTGTAATTTTCATCAAATATACAACGTTTGCTCTATCGCTTACGTTTTTTCATATGACTTTCATCGATACAATTAGAGTCACCGAAAACAGCAATTCTACCAGGAGTCTTAGTCTGTTTGATTTTCGGATCTTTATCCTCCTCGATGATTTTTTTGGACTCGTAATGAGTATCGAGATTTTGTGTTTGCAAAAGTCCCAGAACTGGAACTCGAATTTCTGACGTTGAATCGGGATAATTTGTCAGGATTTCTTGGCCTTGATCGTGAAGATTGGCGTGTAAAAGGAAACCTTCAGGAGGAAATCTGTGAAACAAAACATAACAGCAAATAAAATTAAATACTTAGAATAAATCTACTTAGAAAATAGAATATAATAGAAAGAAAGGAGAAATAATCATCAGGTAGATTTTGTTCTTTTTATACCTGGCTATTGTGGTACCAGATGAATAGTGTATGGGAGTGTGTTGTCCCAAAACAAATTGTCCCCTCATAACTTTGTCACTAAATGCAATTTTCCAATTCTCAAACAGCAGATTATTCAAGGCAGGTACATTGGCACCACCCGTATTAGGAACCCACCACTGCCTCGTATTTTCGTCATAAAATTTAACTTTCTGCATAACCGTCACGTTGTACCAGTCAGCAAACACAACTAATGACAATCCTTCGTTTTCAACGTCGCTCTTCAATTTCGCCACCTAAAATTAAAACCAATCACTACACTCTCAACGCTTTCAATAATGTTCTATCCAAAATTTAAAATCAATACTTATCACCTCCTCAGGGTAAAATTCTTCCTCGCTATCCACAATGAGCAACGTGCCATAATTTTTGGCACTAAAACAAGTTAAAGGAGTGCCGAGCACTTCTAAGTAATAACCAGCATTTCTCAAATGTTGGTACATCTCTTTGAAGTTGGTATGGATGTGATCACCGTTCCAATCAAGCGGATCGTTTTCAACCTTCAAGTCGTCTCTGGGGAAATATCCAGGTGGATATCGCAAATTATGGAACTGGTCCCACAAAATGCGTTTACTGTAAATAACAACAAGCAAACTTTAATCCCATTCCCAACTCGAACAAGAAATAAATAACATTTTTGAAACACACTGTCTAGGTGGTGTGGGAATAACTTTGACTTTCAATGGAAGACGAATAGCAGAACTTCGTGGTTCCAGCTCGCCTTTCCCTGGTGGAGACTTAACTACTAATGATATATGACCTGAAAAAAAAGTAATAAACAATTGAAATTACAATAATGAGCAATTATACAATTTGAAGTAATCAATGATTGGAATGAAAATTCGCCTTGTGCTATTCCCTGCCAATCATTAGCCGTCTCTGGAACAGTTATGGACACGGCAAGCCAACCCGACCATGGCCAAAGGATGTCAGAATATGACAGTGAAATATCTATCCGATCGCCATTTCCGTCACGAGTATAAGGGTGCCAAGTGACCTCACTAACTTGGCCTGAAACACCTAGGCCATTGATTACCGTCACGTTTACGATCGTCGGCATTCCCGTATAATATACTGCTTGAGTACAGTACGGCCACATGTACTGGCACTCTGTCAAATCGATGTAGCTACAAGCGAAGCAAATTAACGGATTATCTGATCTGAATTTAAATTTTACCCGAACAATTTTGTTTAGCTAAAATTATTGCTATTGAATTTTCATTATTTTTTGTTTGTTTGACTTTGTAGTAATAATTCTAATTAATTAGTTAAAACAGACCTTGGGCTTAAAGTTGCGACTGGAGTGTAAGTGCGCAAATAATGAAACGCCCGTAAAAGATCTAATTTGCCAGCGCCCTGTTCAAACATTCCAACACCTGGTAATCTTTTTGCTGAAACGAGTAGAGCTTGTTTCATGCTCGCTGGTGTAATCTAAAAATGAAAAATTAAATTAAATTAAAAATGATTGAATTAACGAATAAAGAGTGCTTTTAAGAAAAGCGCTCTTTATATCTTTATATAAGGAATTATAAAAATAGATAGAAGATTGAACAGATGAATTACTTTGGATTTCAATAAACCTTCTTGTCCTACGAAACCACTGGCCAAAAGGGCAACTGCCCCAGCAACAACTGGACTTGCTACAGAGGTTCCAGACAAAGTTCTGCAACCTCCCTTTAGAGCTGATCCTCGAACTCCTGATCCATACGTAACCAAGTCGGGCTTAACTCGACCGTAACCCATTGGAAGTTCCCAAGTGGTCATCCCACGAGACGAGAATTTTGCTATCTGATCATCCCAGTTGATCCCGCCGACTCCTATAACATCCATCTGATCTGCTGGATTGTTCAATGTACTGAAATAGAAAATTTAAAAGAGTCAACAAATTGAAATGACAATTAAAAAGTAAAATAAAAGAAATGTTTTAACACAAACTTATTGATATCAAAAAAGTGAGATATATAAGAAAATTGTTAATACAAATGTATACGACTAACATTGCCATTAAACAAAAAAAAGAACTTGCTATCAGACAAGCAAATCTATGAAACAATTATTAATATTATGCCATCCAATTTTGCTTGAATGAAGTTGTTAATGAAATTTGTATGATGTATTTTTTAAATATCTTATCTTTTTGATAACAGTAACTTTTTATCAAAACAAGTTCCTATTTTTTTATTTTTGAACGATGTTTTTCTTCATTTTTGAGTTAAAAAATAAAATCTGAACAACTTTTACCGCGCCCTACCTACAATTTTATTGTAATTCAACAAGAATGTCATAATGGTTTGTTGGAATTATGTTTAAAATGTTTATTTTCAATTTCCAATTTGTTGTTTTTTTAATTAAACTCTCATCGCTTCATATTTTTATCAATTTTTCTCTCTTAGCTTTCCGATAAGTATAAAAGTGCGTCGAAAAATGCTGCCATTTAATAGCGCCAGGCAGAACCTTTATGACATCATAAAAATGACAAATTATGCGTAAAAATTTACTTCCGGAACCAGGTCAATGTGAAAACGAAAAAAGGATTAAATGATTATTTCAGGGAGTTCCCATAATTCTATTACTTATCTTATTCTTATTACTCTTATTACTCTTCTTATACTTATTCTATTACTTTATACCTGTTTAGCTATTTATTTTGAATTAAAATTTGAAATCAATCTTTTCCTTCTCTTGTCGGCAAAATTCTAACGAACTTCTTAATGATCAAAAATTAAATATAGGAAAACTAAGGAAATAATTTGCCTATATTTTGAGCAACATTTGTAAAATATTTTAGTATAATTTATATTACTGCATTATCGTAATGACTAATCTAATCTATTTTCTTCAAAATATGGTAGATTTGCTTTGTTGATTGCGAAAATGTCGTTCTTTCGTATTAAGTTTTAACTTGTTCAAAAATGTTGTCAATTGAAAAAATTAAATTATTGATTTCTTCAATTAAAAAAATTATTGAATAAATTAAATTTTGAATTTAAATTGAACCAAATATTACTAATTAAAACAATTATAATAAAATAATCAATTGAAATTTACCCATAAAGAGGCCCATCATTTCCTATTGCTGAGACCATAATTACTCCATTGGCAGTAACTTCCCAAACTTTATCGACAAATGGTTGGTCCATAAAATCTGGACCTCCGATGCTTAGATTCAACACAGTGACTTTCGCCAAAATTGCATAATTGAAAGCGTCTAGAAACCAGGAAGTGTATGACACCTAAATTAAACATATGGATTTAATAATTCAATAAATAATCATAAAAATGTTTCATTGCGACAGTAAGTTTCTGTACTTGAGCCTTGGTAAAAACTCGAAATATATAAAGCTCAGCGTCCGGAGCGAATCCCAAACAATCTTTGGAAGAGGACGACACTACTCCTGCAACAAATGTTCCGTGCCCCAAGCCATCTTCTAGAGTCTTCTCGTTTGTCCAGTTTGTTCGGTCTTTGATTCTTTTAAAGTGAGGGTGACTCTGAGCTAATCCTGTATCGAACACCGCTATCTTTGAATAAATAAAAACAATTATAATAATTTTTACAGTCTTCAAAATCTTCTTTTCAAATTAAAAAAAAAATTCAAAATTGGACATTTTCATATGGCTTACTTTTATGCCTTTTCCAGTTACACCCATTTTCCACAACATATCAGCTTGCAACAATGACGTAATTTGTTTCGGTGGAATAACTCTGAGTAATCTTCGAGTTTGATGATTAGCAGTTTTAGAAGAATCGTTTTGTTTCTGAAACAAAAGAAGAAAAATTTGATGATACAAAATCAAATAAAAATAGTTGTTAATAGCTCGTCGCCCCAGACGAAAATGTTCCTAATTAAATATATTTTTTCTTACAGATTTACAAAAATAGACCGAATTTTTAAAAATAATTACCAACATTAGATTTAGATGTTTTTTCTTTAATTTAGACATAATTTATTTCGAATATCTTGCCTTTTTCACTCATGTCAACTGAAATTATTTTAAAAAATTAATTATGTTAAAAAATGAAAAAGATATAATAAAAAATATAATATATTTTCCAATTATTATGATTGGTCACCAACAGTTTCAGCAATGAACACGTGTGGTGACAATTTATAAAACAAAATAATTCTCATTCATTTCGAATTAAACACAAACGTTCATTTGTTGATTCATTTGTTCAATTTTTGAAAAATCATAACAATTTGAAAATATATTGTACAGATAGAAATAGTAATATATAATAATATATTTTTCATTTTATAGCAGTACTGTTTTTTTAAACCAATTAATTTCAGTTTTAATTAGTTCATATAATAATTTTATTTTCATTTTCTTATAACATAAAAACATTCATTTAAATATGTAGGTGTTATATAATTTTTTTCATTAATTAATTTCAGCTAAATAACTTCAATTAAAATTATTTGATAAATTATATCTAAATTAAAGAAAAAACTACCCACATGTAATGTTGATAAATTATTGTTAAAAGTTAGGTCCATTTTCGTCAATCTGTTAGACAAAAATATATTTACTAAAATATATTATTAATTCACATAACTCATTGCCGCTTCTTATAAATGTTTTATATATAAAATATATTTTATTTTATATTTTCTCATTTTATATAATAAAATTTATAAATAAAAAATATATAAACCATACATCATACTTATTGCCAGAAATATATTTTATTTAGAAAAAATATATTTTATTTATATTTTCAAAATATATTTTCGTCCTTGAGGGATTATTGAAAAAGGCCCTTCTAATAAGCTCTTTTGTATCCATTAACTAAAATAAGCTCATTTTCGTCTGGAACGACGAGATAAAGTTGTAAATCAATTTGCTATCGTACGTTTTCATAAAGTTTTCTATTGAAATTGTTATAATCAAATTTGTCTTCCTCCTCTTCAACCCACTTGAGCGTTCTCTTAACAAGCTTCTGTGAAGTTACAGTTTTGATTTGCGGGTGTTCCATTAAAGCCCCGATTCCACATTGCTTATCAACCTCGTCCAAAAAAATGAGATCGAAGTCACTTGGGTATCCCTTAGCCGGATTATCTCGAGGCAAGATCGACCATCTTTTCACACTCGTCTGGTTCAACGCAGAAGTGATGAAATTTGTACGATCTGTTGGTTCATAATACCCATCGAAAATGACAATATACTCGTTTTTGATCACTTTGGTCGTGTAATCAAATGTCATATGTTTTTTAGTTGACTCGTTCGCTGACTGAGAGGTCGAATTTTTCGTCATCGAAAATGCGGGAACATCTTCATGACTGGACTGGCTGTTGTTTTGACATCCGATCGACGATAGGAGGAGGGAAAAAAGTATACATTTCCAGAACGGTTGATCATGCATCTTGTTTTCTGTCTTTCGGAACTGAAAAATTGTTTTAATTGAATCAAATTGATAATTAAAAAAGCTTAATGTCAAATCTGTTAGAAAACAAATTTTGTTGCTTACCTGTCAAGTTCAAATTTCCTGGCAGTCATAACCAGCCAATCATCGTCAACATAACCTACTTGCCATTGAATCTCTCATCAAATTTCGTTAATTCTCTGGATCATAAAATCCATATCTTGGATAATCCAAAATTCTTCCGACTGTCCTAATTGTATGATTTTTTCCACTCAATGATTTTTGTTATCGAACGCAAGACACAACGCATCTCAATTTGACAGGACAACACTGCGCTCGCGTAAACATAAACAATTCTGTCATCTTGAACTGGCTCGGTTAAGTGGGCCTATTTTAGCTCGGAATGAGTAAACAAGTAAACAAACATTTTGACAACAATCGCTTTTCACAACACAACAAAGTTAGAGTGAGCAGCGTGCACGTTGTTTGTCTCGTTTTAGAAACCACGCAAAACTTTAGTTCGATGTTCGATCCTGTTGAGAGCAGCACTTTCTATTTCTGTCTTTCTCATTCGTTCATAAATTCAAATGTAGTTGCCACGCCTGGAACTGAAATTAATAACATTTGAAACAAACAAAAATATTATAGAAACACAAGTGTGAACAAGTTTTCTTATTTTGACCTTCCAATCAACAATTATAAATCAGTTTCCAGATTTCGTTTGAAAATTTGGTAAAATTTTTCCAAATTTTCCATACTTTATTTTTGGCCATGAAAAATCCCATTGTTTCGGAGATTAAATTTTGTGGGCACGACTGGGGATATTTTAAAGTCATTACAGTTGTTATTGCTATCTATTACACTGACTCTGGTAATCTCTGTATCTAATTTGGTACTATTTTTAATACTTTTACAGATAAGACGGCGTATCAATACTTTCTCGAAAACTTTGTCGGTATTAACGACGAACAATGGCATTGTTTTCGAGAAAAGTGGATAATGGTTTTTCTACCGAAAATTAAACATGTGTCAGGCTGGTGTGCATAGTATCAATTTTAAAATCATGAATAAATTCTTATTGTAATATATATATATATATATATGACAAAACGTTTTTATTAAAAGTAGAAATTAATTTTTGTTCTTATTGAATATGACAATCGAAAAATTTATTATAAATATTTTAATATGAGAAGAAAAAATTAAAAACAAGAAAACATTAATTAAGAAAGAAAATAATGATCTAAATAAAAAGCGCAATAATTGACTTCATTCGCTGATTTTTTTTGTAGTTTTATATTTTATTCAACAATCTTTGTGTTAGTTAATTGTTTAGTTACATTCGTTAGACAGAACTGAATTTTGGATTTTTCATGCTACTTTTTTTTATTTAATTACAAAAATTGTTAACAATCTTTGTGTTAGTTAATTGTTTAGTTACATTCGTTAGACAGAACTGAATTTTGGATTTTTTCATGCTACTTTTTTTTATTTAATTACAAAAATTGTTAACAATCTTTGTGTTAGTTAATTTTTTAGTTACATTCGTTAGACAGAACTGAATTTTGGATTTTTTCATGCTACTTTTTTTTATTTAATTACAAAAATTGTTAATTTTTTCATTTCATTTTTGAATTTGTAGTCACTTTTATCGTTTTACTTTTGAATTTTCTCTTTAATTATATTTATTGAGTTGTCCGTCGATTGGGGTTTTACCAAAAATTCACATTTCGGAGAATGTGACCTCTCTGTCTAACACATTGAGTGAAACAAAGAACGGAGAGGGGGCGAGCTACCGGAAGGTATGGTAGGGATATGGGGAACGCCCAGCGCGCGGACTATGAATACAGGTGCTTGCCAGAAAAGATCACCAATCGTTCTGAAATCGTGTGACCTTGTGCATCGTTATCAGTTGATATTCTAGTTGAAACAAATCATCTCTAAGTGATTTTGAAAACATTTTCCAACAAGTGCAGTGTATCTTGTGTGTTGGAATAAATTCATAAATTGAAAATGGTTGACTGTGCAGTTTACGGTGATCGTAGCAGCGGACCTGTTGGAGCCTATGGAGCATCTTATGAAAAAGGTAACTTATCTTTTAGTTAATATAATTTATAAAAAATGTCCATCTCACAAATAGTGTCTCGTTTTTCAAATATTGTCCAACATTGGCGCGTTCAAAAATATCATTGAAAACTGTCTTGTTTGAAAAAATTGTCGAAAATTGTTTCGTTTCAAAGTATCGTTGGAAAGTGTCTTTTTCAGACAGTTTTGAACAATATTTTGAAACGAGACAGCTTTGGGTAATATTTTGAAACAAGACAGTTTTCATAATTTCTTAAGTCAAGTACATTTGATTGATCTCAATTTTTGTAACAAGAAATTACAAATATCGAATTGAAATTTAAAGGCTTTCACAAATAGTGCCTCGTTTTAAAAAATATTGTACAAAAATGACTTGTTTTAAAAAATCTTGTAAAGTTTCTTGTTTCGTGAAACCTGACAAGTTTAAAATATCTCCTCAAAAAATGGCTTATTCTCTTCAAAATTGTTGTTTCGAAAATACATTATCAAAGATATTAATTGATTAAGAAGGCAATTATCAAAAACCTTAACAAACTGAATAAAATGGCAATTAATTTACTTATTCTTGAATTTTCTACAAATTAAAAAAATCGAGATCAATGAAAACGCGGTTGGCTTGAAAAAAAAACCTTTGAAAAATCTATAAAATCTATCATTTTTAAATTAGTTGAAAACTTTTTTGTTTCCAAATATTATCAAAAACTGTATAATTTAAAAAAAAAAAGTCGTGCACGCGGCCTTTTTTCAGAAAAAAAAAAAAAAAAAATATGCAAGTAATTTCATTAAAAACTGACCACGAAACAAGACAAAAAGTTCAAATTTTGTAGTTGCAGCAAGGCGGTTTTTAAGATTTGTTTTTTATTATTTATGTCTTCTTTTTTTATTTTCGCGTCTTTTGAAATGAATTTCCTTTGTAAAAGGGTCGTGACCCGTCTAATAATGATTAAATAAATAAATCAGTTTTCAATTCGAGATTTTCATTTCTTTTTCAAAAATTCGCCCACTTTCAAATTAACCCTGATAGCCAGATTGGTGTAAATTTTGTGTAAACTTTACATAAATGCTATACAAAAAATTCTAACTCCGCATTGTCCTGCATTATTTACATAAATTTTATACAAGCAACAAAATTTGTTGAATTTTCTAAGTTTTGAAAAACCAAAAATTTTTTTTTTTTTATTCATTTTTTAATTTCGACAGCAAATTTTTCGATGTAAACGATTTATATAAATATGGCAGCACAATGAGGAGTTACATTTACGCAAATTTCATGTAAATCATTTACATAAACAGGGTTGGTCATCAGGGTAACATTTCGACCAAAAAAACGATTTCTTTTATAACTTCGACCCCATCTACTGATATTAGATTTCCACCAAAATATATTTTCACAATCACTATCATTTTTCGTTGAACATCCAATTTCAATGATTAATTCTCTCTTTCCAGGTCTTAATTCACAAAGTCCCTTTCCACTGGATCAATCATCAAAACGTCCATACTCCGAGCCATTGAACCCTCCAGTTCTGAAGAAATCGAACGACCACTACCGATATCCGAACAACCGACACCATCCGAGACAGCAAAACAGACAAAGGTGGCAAGGCCAATACCATCAGCATCAGCAACAATATTATGGACGACCGGAATACAATCAAGGCTACCCAACCCCGCCCAACTACCAAGGTCATCAAGGTCACTATAATCCTCCTCGGGTCACGATGGGGCATCCGCACCAACCGTGGCAAAATCAACCTCGATCTTTTGGTGCGACGCGACCAGACTTGCAGTTCCAGCAGTTCCACCAGCAGCCGAATTGGATGGGACCAAGTCAGAACCGTACCATCCCACCAAACAACGTACCAAACAATGGCTACAGAACCACCGTCCCCAGCAGATACGTAGCTGCACCCCAAGTAGCCGTTCCTCGGCAATATTTCACAACTCCTGAATGTGCAAAAAATTTGTACGCGACCGAGAAAACTCCGAGCCCAGAACCTGCTTTACCTCCGCAATTGAACGTCAACGAACTTTACGAACAACTGAAACAAAGTGGTGTCCTCAATCTGTTCATAAATGAGAAACCAAGTGAAACGAAAGAAGTGAAACAAGTTGAGGAGAAAAAAGAAATAGAGAAGATTTCTTTTGACAATATACAGTCGATCAAAACCAAACATGAGGGTCTGTTCAAGAAACTCTACCAGGGAAATCCGTGCAGTTCTTGTGGACTCAGGTTTGGTTCCGATGAGACGGAGAAGTATCGCAAACACTTGGACTGGCATTTCCGTCAAAATAAGAGGGAAAGAGAATCGAAGAAGAAGTCAGTCTCGAGAGGCTGGTATATGAAAGTCAGCGACTGGATGGACCATGAGGCAACGGAGGATATAGATGAAAGTCAGAAGCCTAGTTATTTTGAGATCCAGATGAACGCCAAGCGTCAGGCGGAGGTCAAGGAAAAGGAACCTTGCGTTCCTGCTGGATCCGAGCTTGAACCACGGTGCAAAACTTGTCTGGAGACTTTCAAGATGTACTTTGATGACGATGAAGATGATTGGTACATCTCGCCTGCTGTCAAGTTCCAGAATACTAACTTGCACCCTGATTGCGTCGAGGATTATAAAGTGAGTATAAAAATGTCAAAATGAATTTCTTTTATAACGAATAATAATAATAATAATAACGAATTTTAATTTTTTCTTCTTTTCTTTTTTGTTACAGAAAATGTTGGCGAGAGGAGAAGTGGACAACTTGTTGAACGACAGCATCGAAAAGACTGATTCCTGAAGACTATTTTTTTTGTTATTAACGACATGACAACTTTGATTATTGTAAATTGTAAATTGTAAATTGTAAATATTGTATGATGAGATCTGATGTAAATAATTGTAAATAATTGTTCAAATGCATGAAAGTATTGTTTCATAAAATAATTGTGTATTTTAAATGAAACCGACTAAGAATAAACATTGACTTTTTCTTACAACGAAAAATTGATATTTGATCATTTCAAATTCCCCGCCTTTTTGTTGATTGGTCAGTTCCGTTGGGACCAAAGTAGCTGGCAACCACAACCTCTAAAAACAGTCAAACATTAATATACGTCAGTATTTGCAAAGATAATGCGTCTAACAAATTGAGTGTCGAAGAAAAAACATTGTCATAATAATTTTGCTATAAGTTATTATTGATATTATAAGATATTATTGTGGCGTAATAAAAAAAAAAAACAATAAATAAAAATGGGGCTGCGTTGGAGAATAACAAGCAAGATACTTGCCAACCCCCTCTTTTGTAGAAGAACTTTCGGCGACTCCAAACTGATCACCTTTCAATATGCGAAGTACATTTTTGTTCATTTTGCAAGCCACAATTATTTATGAATTTCTTCTGAATAATTCAAATGACTATTTTTTTAGATGTTTGGCAGAAAGCAGCAAACAATTTCACTCGATTTCAAAATCTCTACCAAGCTTGAAACTGCTAAGTGAAAATCAAATGTCAGCGACAAACAAAATACAAAAACGAGATATGTTCATTCAGACTCAGGACACACCGAATCCAAACAGTTTGAAATTCATCCCGGGTGTTCCTGTGCTGGAAGCTGGAAAGACCAAAGATTTTCCAACAGTTGGTGAGGCCCACTGCTCTCCCTTGGCAAAAATGTTATTCAGAGTGGAAGGAGTGAAGGCTGTGTTTTTTGGGCCTGATTTTATAACAGTTACTAAGGTTGACGAAGACATGGAGTGGAAACTTATCAAACCAGAGATTTTTGCAACGATTATGGATTTTTTTTCTTCTGGATTACCGATTTTGAATGAAACTGAATCGTCTGACACGCGTGAGAAAAAAATTACTCTTCACAATGGTTCAAATTCAATTTTTTGTTTTATTTATCATCCATTTTTATTTTATAGAGGTTCAAGAAGAAGATGACGAGATTGTGCAGATGATCAAGGAGTTGTTGGATACGAGAATAAGACCAACTGTTCAGGAAGACGGTGGAGATATCGTTTTCATGGTATCAATTTGATTACAAACTAATAAATACAATTTTGATTCAACGTTTTAAAAAATAGTTATATGACAAGGATACAACATTTAATTATGTTAACATTATTTTATTTGTACATTAGAACTAAAATCTTTCATCTTTAAAGAAATCAAATAAAAAAACTACAAACAAACAAAATAATTTGGCACAACGTCCGTCGGTATAATAAGAAGAAAAACATTTTGCAAGATGTTTGCCATTGGTGTTTTTAATAAGTGAAAATCTATTTTTATTTCAGTCAACTGTATCGTACAATATGAAAAATATAATGCATTATTAATCTTTAAACTCGTGAACTTCAATAACAAAGATTAAAATTATTGACATAAAAGAAAAGTAAATTCTTAAATATGTAAAATAAAATGTAGATATTCATTAAACAAATTTATTATTAATTTTCAGGGTTTCGAAAACGGCATAGTTAAACTAAAAATGCAAGGTTCCTGTACAAATTGTCCCAGTTCTGTCGTGACTCTGAAAAACGGCGTGCAGAACATGATGCAATTTTATATTCCCGAAATTCTTGGTGTAGAACAAATCGAAGATGAACAGGACAAAATAGTGAAGAAGGAATTCGAGAAAATTGACAAAAAAGTTGAGGAGATGGAAACGAAGAAATGAATGTCAAACTCGTTGGGGGAATAAAAAAACTCCAACAATCTGAAATATAACAAGTGTTAGCTACAATGTTTTAACTAGTTATTACATTTGTGAAAATATAATTAAAAATTGTAAATAGAACAGTTTAGTTTGATCAAATAAAAAAAAAACAAAGAGTTGAACACTTATTGTTTGAAAAATCGTAAATTCAGTTTTTGTTTTAAAATCAAGTCTTCAAAGATATTAAAAATCGTATTGTCTTTTTAACGCATGAAAATCGATACATAATTGTAAAGCATGACTATATAGATTTCGTTCGCCACGTGACTGTTCACAGTCACACACACTTTCGTAGGAATAGTTAGTAGTCTGCTGGTGTAAGCGGGGATGGATAAGCGCAGATAACACATCGTTTTGTATTTCATGAGACGGTTGAGTGGGGCTTGGATGATTAGCTGAACTATGCGATCAGTCAAAGACACCGATCTCATCTGGCCGGTTACATAAAGTGACGTTCGGAGCAGCTCAAAGAGCAGATTGTAATGCAACCGAGAACGTAGTATCAGTAGGTTAGGCTGAGCCGATTTGGCGGGCACGCGTTTCTGTATTTTAAAAGCCGTCAACCGACTGTCAAGATGAGTGCTAAAATTGCTGTTTGCACAGTCTTCCTGGGATGCTGTTTGAATTTGATTTTCCTCGAGCTCATCGTCAAGTAATTATCTCCATTTTGAGTTTATTTTTTCTATCCAGTTAATTGGTTTATTATTCATGCCATGTCATAATCAGGATTTGAAGTAGAGTTTTCAACGCAGTTTTGTAAAGCAGCTCAATTTAATTTTCTTTTTGAATCTACCTTTTGATTATGACTTTCATAGTTACCTCATATTGAAGCAAACAAAAGTTGAATCTTTTAAATATTTGTTTCATCAATGTATTGTATTTAAAGAATAAAACACGAAAGAATATATAAAACAATTCTAAAAATTGTCACGATTATCTAAATTTAGCTCTCGTTATTATGTATCAAACAAATTGTACCAAATCGCTGTCTTATCTTGCTGCTCCAAAATTATTAATCAAACATGACACTTAGTTTTTCAGATATATATTTTCAGATATATATAAATTTTTCCCTGATTAAAGGTTCAGAGTAAAATAATTAATTTTGATGGTATAAATGTTACATTTTAATTGATGCCTCAATCATGAAAAACAAATCTTGAACTATTTTGATTAATTTCATCATTTTTGCGCCTAACGACTGCGAACGTGGAAATTTATAATTATCATTTTGTATCATGATATTTAAATTATCTGTAATTAACAAAAACTCATACTCATGATTTTGATTAAAAATCCATTCTTAAAATGGAACCAACAAATGTATGAACTGATTTTTTTACTAATTCTTTCAATTTTACAGAGAAGATCCTGGATGTGGAAGTTTGGTGACTTTTCTACAATTTGCATTCATAGCTTTGGAAGGCTTCATAACAGTATCAAAATTCGGAACAGTGAAGCCTGGTGTTCCTCTGAAAGAGTACTTCATTGTTATGTCGCTCTTTTTTTTATCTAATGTCTGTAACAACTATGCATTTGATTTCAACATCCCAATGCCTCTTCACATGATTTTTCGAGCAGTTAGTATATTTGTACAAATACAAATATTTTTTATTAACCTTCATAGATTATTTTATCATTAACTTTTTGTACAATTTTAATGTTACTAAATAAATTTGCAGGGTTCCTTAATAACAAACATGATAATGTGCGTGGTCGTTCTGAAGAGATCATACTCCTTGATGAAATACATATCAGTGTTGCTCATCACCCTGGGCATCATAATCTGCACAATCATCTCAGGCAAAGATGTCAAATCTACAAAACCAGCGTCGATGGAACAAGTACCATCTAATCCGGCGGAAGATTTCTTCTGGTGGTCCATTGGCATTGCTCTTCTCACATTTGGTCTGCTCGTTTCCGCAAGGATGGGCATTTATCAAGAGGAGATTCATACGAAATTCGGCAAACGGCCCAGGGAAGCCTTGTTTTACACGGTAAAATAACAAGTTCGAACAAACATGCTCAACTGAATATCATCAAACAGAAACATAATGTATCCATTTCGCCTTTCAGCATTTACTTTCCCTGCCATTTTTTGTTCTGCTGATACCAAAGATATGGGAACACCTCATAATTGCCTTCGGTTCAACACCTTTGATTATACCAACACTTGGTTACGCTGTTCCATCTGTGTTGGTTTATCTGCTGGGCAATATTCTCACTCAGTATCCTTTTGAAAGAACCAAGAGAAAACTCATTCTTTAAAACACTTTTGTTGCATTTATTTAACGATTGATTTAATTTGAATTTTATTTTATTTATCGAACGATATTTTTCTTAACTTAATTTTAATTTAGGTACGTATGCATCAGATCAGTATACCATTTAGTATCCGAGAGCACCTCGCTGACAGTAAATCTGGTGTTGACACTCCGGAAATTTACCTCGCTCATCTTCTCTGTGATCTACTTCGAAAATGCTTTCACGTATTATCATTGGATTGGGACGATCCTTGTGTTCATTGGCACAGCGATGTTCACTGAAGTGGTACCGACAATACGCAAAACTCTAGCTCAACGTGGACAGGAGAAACTAAAATCGCAATAAAAATCTCGAAACAAAATTATTTGTTGAAACTGCTTTGACTGATAGATAGTTCATTGTGAATTTACAAAACTTAACATTCTTGCTGTTTTGTGTGCGTTCGTTTCATTTTGCATGAATGAATGATAGTAATTGTAATGAATGGAATTATTATAATGAAATTTTGATGGGCGATTTGTAGCGCTAATGTATGTTCGTTAATTTTCAATGCGATGCATGTACAAAAATGATTGTAAATTGTACATACAGTAATTTATTGTTCAGAGAAAAGGAAGAAGACATTTTTATAGCCAGCGGGCAATGAAATGATTTTTATTTCTCACTCTGAACTCGTGTACAATCGCAGTTCGTAAGAATTTGTAAATGTGTACAATAAATTGTAACTTCAAATACACTTGGTTCCTGTCATTCAGTATGATCATAGTTATTAATTAATTACCTTCGCTATACTTTTACATTTTTCTGTTCTGACATTTCATCTTTCATCATCTAAAATTGTTACAGCGCTTTTTGTTATAAAATAACAGTACGATTACAATTGCTATATATAAAAGAGATGTTACATTTTTAGAAAACAAACTTGCATTGTTCTCTTTACAATTAATTCTAATAATTCATTATCAATGATGCATGCGCAAAATGCAATTCTAGTTACTAGCCTACGATCGGTTATATAGACTTGTGTAAGAAAATAAACTCTGGTTTGCACAGGTCGTCCAAACTGAAACATCGGTATATAAGTTAGAAATACAGATAATGTCATAATTACAGTATTGAGTGATTGTACTCTATTGTTAGAGAATTTTTTGCAACAAAAACTGTTTGGTATTAGTTTGACAACAATGTTTTCATTTCAATGGTTTCAAAAATTATTGCGCTTATTCTTTTCTAAATTACAAGCACTTTAGTTTACGCTTCAAGGCAACGTTCATTATAAATTTTTAACGATTTAGACGGTAATATCTATTTACACATTCAGCAACACTGAAATGTTTTGCATAATTCCATATTTTATACAAAAACAATACGATTGTCAAAAACAGCTTTTAAACAGATAATTGCCATCCAACAATGCAACAAAAAGCAATGGACATTAAAAAAAAAACGTTAAATGTGACGATTCTAATTTCTAAGCGAATGTATACGTATTCTTACAATTATTATTTCCTATTCGAACTTTTGAACGACGAAACAAGGCAACGATCCGTCGAACATTGTTTCGCGTATGAACAGATGCTTTCTCTACCTCAATAACCAAGGAGATAAATTTCGATGTCGTTCGTCTAAGGACTGCAAAACAAAAAAGAAATAGATTCACTTTCAAGATAGAAACTATTCTTTTTAAATGTAAAATAGATATCAAAAATCACTTTGATGCTTTTTCAGTTTTATTTATTAGTTGGATAGTTTTGTCTAAGTATCGATGATTTTTTGGTTCGCGACATTAAAAAGTAACAAAAAAAACCTACAACGTAAATCAAGTAAAAATTATTTGTAAATTTTTAATAGTTAAAAAAAACATCACGGCCTGTTGGATTGTTAAAAAATGTATCGCATAATATGAAACAAAACAGAGACTAGCGTACAATAATTTCGCTTGAGTCATAGAAATAACAAGAAGTCTTAAGCATTCAACAAATTCATAGTCAAAAATTGACAATGGTCTTTTAGAAGTGGCACCAAGTAATTTTTCTCTGTTAGATGAGTCGCTTCGTGGGCTCTTCGAGCTAGAAAACGGGGGGCTTTTCCACCACCTTGAAAATATTAGACAGCTCGTCAACCAGGGCCTCATATCGATAAGCAACTCGGATGTCTGGGACGTTGGTTCTCGTGATGTCGTTTCCAGCCACTCCCTCTTTCGTGTAGTTCGGTCCCAGCCAATATTGCTTGCTCTAAAAAAAATGAACAAAAATGATAAATAACATTTCACATTACAGAACAAGTTCTGCTCGGTTGGGAAGCAACAAACCTTATGAGGAAAGCCACTCATGAGCACAGAGTTACGAGCAAGCTCGCACATATCGCAGGAGCTAAGTTTCCAAACTTGAGCGGCGATGCTGTACTCTTCCATGAGGGGTTCTTTGGTAAAGTGAAATTGCAATGGATCGTCAGTTGAGAGGCTGATGACAAGTCCTCGTGCCAGGTACTCAGGGAGCGGATTACGATGGTAGTTAAGAAATAGGGAGTTGTTGCTTAAAGGTGACATCGCAATACCGATCTGAGCCAAGTAATACAAATACTGTAAGACAGGCACTTTTCTCAAAAGAAGGCCGTGCGAGATGTTCTCCGCCATCATGAAACCACAGACGAGATGCTGTATTGGACCTGCCTCGCCGCAATGGGGTCGAAGTACAAATGTATTCAGTCCTTGTTCCCTATTTTGTTTAAACACAATTTTTTTAATCTCAGTATACTTATTGAAAAATCAAATCTTTGAGTGTAATTTTGTGTATGGCGAATATACATCTAGAAAATGACAAAAATCGTACTTACATCGATAGATGGATTATTCAAAATATACAAATATAATATTTATGAAATAAATTATCTCTGTTTTGTACTTCATATAAATAAAATAATGTTACAATTTTTTGACCAAGTTATTGTTCAAGTATTTTGAAACATACTTTAAAAGTTTCTTGAAACATATATTTTGTTGTAAAGATTGGATGATTTGTAATAATCCACCTTTGAATGTATGAATAAATTTTGTCGTTCTAGGTGTACATTCCCCCTTAAGAATATACTCACTTGCGGAAATGATTCAATACTGTCATATTAGCGTAAGTGTAATATTGATAATATCCATAGGGAGGATTTTCGATATCGTCCCAGATTTCCGGAGTATTCACATCTTTATCAAATAATGGATTTTCTGGTTTGCTTTCGTCGTCCACAGAGTCGAAACCTATTACCTGGTTGCAAACAAAGAATAATTTCTCAAATGAAATTCATTGAAAGTTCATTCAACGTTCTCTATTTAGTATAATAATATGAACGAATTTTAAAATTTTGCTAAAACCTATCCACCTGGATATAAATAAAATAAGTTTTCGAATGAAGTTTATTTGAAATTTATTCAACGATCTCTTTTAAAGTAAAAACGAAGTTGAAAGTTTTGAATGCTTCAAGTTTAGAATGATTGATCAGAAACAGAACTTACGTATTGAAGAAATTTGTGCAACTCAGGGTGCGATTCAGGATCGTTCGTGACTTCGAACAGAGGCAGAAATATGTTATTTAAAATCTCTTGGAAGTTATTCATCAGTTTGTTCAGTTTGAAAATGTCACTGAAATCACAAAATGAGAAAATGAAACATTTGGTCAAACATACATTACTTTATCAAATTTTTGTAACAAGTGCAAAACGCTTACTATAATCTTGGTATTTGAATGAGCCAGCGAACATTATCAGAGTAAACATCGCCTTCGATAGCCCATTTAGCCAGCTTATCCCATTCATCTGAACTTTTGCCGTAGATCGACAACCTGAGCTCCGAATTTTGGTACTTGGATTCTTCCAAGTCGCTTGATACCTCTTTGATGATCCTCGCAAAATATTTTCCGTTCAAGTAGTTGTCCGTCTTTAAAAAAACTTCGCGCAATCGACTCTCGCCAATTGGATTATACTTTGCATTGAACTTGTCGAATCGATGGAACGTGTTTCTATCCTGAAAGCGAAACAATTTTTATGAAATAACCTTATCAATATTCAGAACACGAAGTTGATTTTAAAGAGCAAATGAAAGGAAAAAGCTTGCTTACGGCATGAACATCAAGCATATCAACGCTAAGATCATAAGTAGTGAGGTTCATCGACTGGAAGACTTCGCGAAGTGTCATGGTCTCACCGCTCTTGGAGCACGTAACAACCTCGTACGCGTGATTTTTTAAGGTCTTCTTGATGAATCTAAGCAAGTGCTTTTGATTCATGCATGAAGCCGCGTGAATGTGTGTATCGACCTATTTGTGAAACATAATAAAATTACAGTTTCAATTAATAAGTACAATTTTATGGATAAAATGCAAACATTTCCTTTTAAATTGACATTTGAATCACCGAACCTTTCTAATGTTATAAAAATCTCGATGCGGTACAGCTTTCTGACTAGCGAGTTCTCTCAGTTCATTTAAAAGTACATGCAGCTGATATTTGGAAGACAAATAACTGAGTCTCCTGTAGCAGAACGATTTCAATGGCCCATCAGCGATCATTGCACATAATAGGTTCATGTCCCTGACAAAGACCTCTAAATCCGGGTAGGGAAAATTTACGGGCTTGTCGTTCGCAAGATCCTCATCGTTCGCATACAAGTTGAACACGCCCTTGACCGGAGCTATCTTGTAGTTCTTCGCCGGCGGAAAGTCACACTCCCAGGGGTCGCCGCGTGATGCCGGCGTGTGCACCGGAAGATCTGCGGATAAAAATTTTGGTTTGATAGGTCATGTTGGAAAACAAAAGACTTTTACATTGACAAAAGCTTTCGTCAGAAGAAACACTTAATTTTGATTTGCAGAGACACTTTGATTAATTCACATTGAATGCTCAATTAAAACAACAAATTTCTAGGTATGAACAAAATAAAATGGTGTCTTGGACCACTTGTGAACGGGTTAGATCTGACAGTTGATTAATAACCGATTTTTACAGTAAACAATCTTTTTGCGAGGCAAAATCAATTCAGTCATTTGATTTGCTCACAAAAAGCACATTCAAAACACATCAACGGTTTGAATCCAAATCATTGGGAAGAATGGCAAAAACACTTATCTTCCACAAGTTATACGCTGGTTAAAAAAACTCATTTGTCTCTTTTTTTAACTAGCGGATAAGATTAATTTGGTGTTTGTGCAGAGGAAGTAAACAAAAAAAAAGAGATTATTTTTCAGAATTTCGAGTAAACAATTGGTAGGCTAAATAACTTTTGTTAAGTGTGGACAGTGGATCGAGGTTAGATAGGAGGATGAAAGGATTGATCAGGACCTGTCCAAGTGGTATCCTTAATCAGAGCATCAATATCTGCGTCGGACCGATTCTCGTCGAGCTCGCCACGCTTTTGACTAACTTCTTCAAATGAAACAGAACAGCAGGTTATTAATTGAACTCAAATTTTCTCCACTACGCAGCTTATTTCTTATCTTTTCTCTACTATTGAAGTTTAATCTATTTTTGATATTCAATTCTGATCTCTCATCTATTTACATAATCAAATACCAATCAAACATCTCAGAGTTCTGAATGTACCAACGTACCGGCGATAGCTTTACGATCATCGTGTTGTATTTCTTGATCCATGTTGCGAGGCCTTTTGTCAACGCTGCGCAAAAACCTTGACGTAATCGTTGGAAAAGTTTGATAAGAATTTTCCATGTACTTCTCTCTTATGGCCAAAGCTTGTACGAGCATTTTGGATGCTCTCTGAAGATCCTCCAGAGGTACCTAAAATGAAGAATAAAAAATTATTAAAGTCTGTCTCATTAATATCAAATTACAAGAATCATTGATTCGTCAAATTAAGAAACTAAGAATTGTGGATCCAATTAATGAAAACGACTTCAAACGAATTAAAGATTATAAAACAGTTAAAAAAAAATTGAGTGATATTGGAACTTGCCCCAGAGGTGTCCTCGCCAGAGATGGAGACCCTTTGAAAGTTAGGCACAAAGTCACTCTCCTCGATTGAGAAGGGGTGGTCGTTGTCATCCCCTGGTCCAATTGAGGGCTCATAGTGGCTGCGACGCTCTTCCAAGTCCTTCGCCGCTCTTGAAAATAAATGTGAAATGAATGGAAATTGGTAAATTGAACTTCTGACAATTATAATTCCCGAAAATTCAATCTTGCGGTTCAGAGCTGTTATGAAGTAGATTTGTTTCATATGGGGTTTTACGAACGTGCTTTGTAAACTCATATTAAGATTTAATAACATGCAATTTCTTTTTTACAAATATGTACCGCACAACTCTTCTGTAACAATGGCGATTTGTAAAAAAAACTACAAAAGCAGCTTTGTCGTTTATCGGATTCTTATTCGTTAATTTCATTTAAAAGGTTGAAGTGTGACGCAAACATGTGCGACGCTAAAGGAAATTTATCATTCCAGGTGTCAATACATCCCACAGGAATAGCAACATTTTTTATTACAAAAAAATAACAGTTGTTTATAAATTTGTTTGGTATAAGTTTTATTTTTATATCCTAAACACATTTGATTGTAATTCGATTGAGAAATTGAGATGCAAATACAAAAGTTGAGGTACAACTTGGTAAAACATTGGATGAGACGAAAATTGAAAATTGGGTGGCACAGTTGATTGAGATGAGTTGTTCGAAAATTACCTGTGCAACAATTTAATATCTCTCGTCCAGCGTTTCAATTCGATCGCACCGCCGAACATCCTTCGAATCAAAAACAAAATTCCTCCTACGCGCTTCACTCACATTCTCTTATTTTCAGTAATAACAAAATTGTTCATTTATTTTCATCATTCCTTTGACTTTTGTTTTTCAATTGTTCATCCTCACAAAAAAAAACTCACTTTCAAATTTCATTCATCCATCATTACTGTGCAATTTATTTTGATTCGTTCTTTTCGGGATCGAAGAAAACAAGAATTCTGCTTTGAAAAAGTTTCGAGTTTCCAGTTTGGAGATATGAAAATTTAATTGAGTGGAAGGGGTAGGTGGTTGTGGGTGTACGGTTCGGTGGTCACGCGGATACTGAAACAAGTGGCGGCAAAGTTGCATCGCGCTTGTCGCGACCTTCTGCGACTCCCTCCCCGTGTGATGCTCCGATATGCACTTACATCAGATGCTAATGGACGTTACTGTCATCTTCATCGCTGGATATTGACTCAAGATCAGTTCTTACAACATTTCTTTACCCTTATTCTTATTATAACTTTACATAATGTAAAAATAAAATCTCTTAATACAAATTGTTCAAACAACTCAGAACCATCGAGCCGTACTTATTTTTCCATCAATATTTTTTTTAATCAAATGAATTTAATCCAATTTTTTATTACATGACGTCAAATGTCTGTTTTTTTTAAGAAAAAGAAACATACTTGACGGTAAGTTGCCTTTGAATGAGCAGTTTTTTTTCTATCTGCTCGATAGGAAACTGCGGCACTTCGTAAGGCGCGGAAATTTCGTTGGGCAATTCGTTTGGTGAGATCCTGTACGAACTTCCCCCGGCGCTCGCTCCGTCCAATCCATAGACCGGGCTTTCGCTTCCTATAAAAGAAACAAAACATGAAACAAATGAACAAATTTTCCATCAGCCATCTAAAAGGAAAAAATCGCAAGACAAGTCAATTAAAACAAGAGCTTATAAAATCAGCGAATTAAGATGTAAGTTTTGAATCATTTGCATCTCAAATTTTCCTCAACTCAAGTTGTTCCTAATTTGCAAAATCTTGTCTCTTGGTGAAATAATATATTCGTTTGATTGAGTTATCACAATCAAGATATGTGCGTAATTTGAATCCGTCCGCCAAACGATTGCATGGAGAAAAAAAAGAAAAGACACGTGAAGAAAATCAGATGCACGATAAAAATCGTAACAAAGGAAACATTAACTCCGGTTATTTTTAGCGATGCTTGACTAATAATAGAATTTATTTATTGATGGCTTGCGAACACAAAGATGACACCCTCTTTATCGTCTGCGTTATTGTCATTCTGAGTCCAACTGAGTTTTTTTTTGGATAATTTAGTTTCCTTTTCCTTTAAACTCCTCATTGTTTAACTCGAACCCTGAGTGAACACTGGCCTTGAGTCGTTCAACAAATTTTATCAATAACATTCAAAAATCAATTAACAAATTGCAATGACAAATATTATTATTTAGTTCAAATGAATACAAACAGCGAAGGAGAAAACAAAATTGAGACACTTTATTTTATTTACCTGCGTCATCGTCAATGAACAAATTTGGAATGAGCAAATTTAAATACGAAGACTCGTCCATATTGACACCACGACTCGACATCTTGATTGTTGTTTTTTTTTTTTTTTTCTTTTTTAATACAAATTTTAATATCGCACGAATGGATAGTGTTTGTTCTAACGAAGACAGAAAGGAAACACGAAGGCGGTGTGTAACAAAAATTTTTCGTCGCGCTTTACATAACTCGGCGGTGATAACGCGACGGAAAATGCGGGGCGTCGCGCATCGCGCGATCAACCTGTAGCAAAATACTTTTAGCGGGGCAATTAAAATTGCAGCGTCGGTAAAAGACAAGTGTAACGAGGTGCCGTCGGGCCAACACTGACGCGCCCGTGTCTATTCGTGTACAAAAACAGTTGGCCTCGTCAACGCGATTTCGTTTCCGTTTCGTGCACCTCGTCTCTCTGTCTCCCTCGCTCTCTCTCTCTGCTGGTTTCGAACGATGACAATTTGTTACACTCGTTATACGTCACTCTGGTGCATTATCTTTGTTACAATTTTCATATACATCAGTCATAATCTTGATATAATTAATGTTTATATACTTTCTTTTTTTTTTGTTATTATTGTTGATTAACTTTTTCTACGAGTAGAAAATTGTGAGTTATTTATTTTGAATAAATAAACTTTTGATTAGGAAAGAAAATTGACCTGAAATGCAATAATGAAGATTATTTTGAAACATTTTAGAAAGAAGTAACAAATGATTGAGTTCTGTTTTTGTTTTACAAATTATTAACAGGAAGGAAATTAAATTTTGAGTTCAATTTTGTTAAACAAAAGGAAAGTGCATTTTAAATAGGATGAACAATTTACCTCGCGTGCCACGACTAATTGAATGTTTAATTTGTTTAACCCACCACATTTGGCATGACTTCTTCTAACCGTCTTTCAACATTTGGAAACGAGACAACTGTCAAAAGTGGTGTGTCAACAGGTGACGAGACCAAACAGCTTGGGTTACTCCAAAATTTCACCAAGTATTTTTGTAGCAGATGCAAAAGAAAAAGATAACCAAAAATTGTTAACAATAAATAAAGTCGACTTGTCAAAAGATTGTTATTCCAGGTTACCAAAACTCTAAGGGAGATGGTTGAAAGTTGACATTTGAAGACTCACGTTTTCGGCATTGTTCCAAAGTTTCATCTGGAGTCATGGAACTGTCAGCATCATTGTCCAAATCGTAGATTCCATCTCCGTTCGTTCCATTGACACGTTTCATTCCATTAAAAACCAGATCATCCATATCTCTAAAACCAAAAAAAAAGAAAAACCATGAATTTACATTTTTTTTTTTTTTTTTTTTTATTGGAATTTAAATTAAAATGATAAAATAAGATTTTAATTTTTTTTATTCATATCGTGTGACAAATAATGTTTCCACGGCTCAACAAGTCGACTATTATCATCATCTCAAAAACTCCCCGACAATTCGTTTAATGGCACAAATGTTCACAACGTATGAGACCTACTCAATCATATGCATTTACTTTCTATTACCAGAACGATATCAAACATACATGTCGTTAATTTAAACGAGCTAACTGAATTGACGCCCGATCGATCAACAGTTTGACCAAATTAATAGAGAAACATTTTTTTTTCTTTTATATCCGCACACTTTAATCAATCTGATTAAAATTTGATCAGTCCAATTGATTCGCACAATCCAACAGACAAAAATGTCATTGATTTGGTTCAATTACAGATTCCGACAATCGGTGCCAGTTATTGATTATTTTTACACGTTCATTAGTGTCCAGTAATCCGTTATCTCAGTCTAATTGGGATGCATTATAATTAGATTCTGGCACTGGATCTCACTTGATTCATTTTCATTTAATGATTTTCAATACGGTAATCCAAAAAAAAAATGATTCGAAGAAATTCGAATCATTTATTATTATCATATCCATAAATTTTAATAATTAAAAAAAAAACCTGAACTTTTCATGTTTTTTTTTTTTTTTTTTTAATTCAAAGATGAAGATAATTTGAAATTGAAATTTCGATTCAATATGTTGAATAATTCAGAGCAAATCGATATGGAAAAAGTTTGTCACTTTCGGGCGATCAGTCATTAGTTGAAAAATCATTCGGCCAAAATAATGTAGGTCATGTGGAGAGAGATATACATCTGTGCCCTTTTGCCAAGGTCTGCCCTATTCACGCTGTTCAGAAAAACGAGACTTTGGAAATAAGCAGCAAAATCAACAACCGTGTACAAACTAACAATCCAGTTTTTTAGAAGGATGAAAGATAAATACCAACTTTTGCAATAAACGCGGATATATTTTTATCTCACTGGGCTTTTCTTTTCAAGCATGAGTTTTGTCGCGAACAAAGAAATGATGATAAAACTGACCCACTCGAGTGAAATTTTTTTCGTTATCATTTTTGGTATCTATTTTTCCTATTTTTTTTTTTTTTTTTTTTTTTTTCTCTTTAAAATTTTGTAATGCACATCATTAGTAAAGAACATCATTAGATTAAATGAGATTAGATTCAAGCTTACATATCTAATCGTTTTTCAAGGAAGAAAAAAACCTTGATAAAATTGACATTGATCAACAAGAATGAAAGATGCACTGTAATCAAATTGTGTGAATGAAAATTTTAACTTGAGACCTTAAACTAGAACTTGCTAAGCAATTCAGAAGTTAAAGAGATTTAAAAAAAAAAGAATTATTCCTTCATCATTTGTACACACTTTTCTTATCTTTTTGTACATAACAATTTACTTTGTCTTATTTCTTATTTTAGTACATTTATTTTTACAATCTTTCTGTTTCATCGATTTTTTTTCTGATTGAGGTGGTATATTTTTATTCGCCATTGATAATGAGACAATTAAAAAAACGTGCTCATACGTAAGACATATAAATATTCATACAATTGTACAATCTCAAAAATAGCCAACAATCAAACAACAATGGCTTGAATAACGATGTCCTCCCAAATTATCGCTGTTATTTGTTGAAAAATAAAATCCAGCTTATTTTTCATCATGATTTTAAATTTGATCAACAATCTAAAACGTCAATCCATATCCAATTTTAGATTTTCTTTATCCTTTTTTTTTTCTCTTTGTATTCATTCAAACTGGATTGATTTTTGTTGCTCTGTACGTCGAAACAAACAAAAATAAAAACAATTCATGACGAGAATTCAAAGGTTTGAATTATTTGTTTATTTTTTGAAATGACCCACGATGTAAACAAAGGAAAGGTCAGACTTACCAGTCGCTGTTTTGGTCCTCTTGGAAACGTAATTGGCCCTCAGGGAGCGTACTGCAAGCGCCGAAAAAACGGCAACTTAAATTCAAGAAAAATAAAAACAACGCAATCAGAAGTTTTTAATTTTGACACTCTGTCAACGCTGCGACCAGTGTGAATCGCGCCGAAAAACCGACTGACTGACTGGGCGTGCGAGTATTGCCGCCTCGGTATCGTTATCGGGCGTCGCCACAGGAGGTTAGAATGTTCGACAAAACGGGTCATCGATCGCACACAGCCGGACCACATTACCTTTTATCGCGCGCAACATGCAACAAGATTTTTGCTGCAAACTTGTGTACACGAACTTTCAATGTTCAATTCCCCGTATTGTCAACAAAGTTTCTGTCATATACATTTTGAATTGTTTGTTTTTATCCACTCAAATTTACTTGTACTGACAATGAAAATTTGACCTTGAAAAATTGTTCCACTGTTTGTGCACAAAAAGTCCAGAATTGTTTGGTTTCAATTTTTGTTGTTGTTAAATAAAAATATTGTCATTGATTTGTTTTTGCAATAAAGTGCAAAAATTGACGTGAAAAAACAAAAAAAAACAATGTTATGAAAAAAAAAAAAAAACATTAAGCTTTGAACATTCGATGATTTTAAAAATAGAATTGGAACGCATTTAATACATATCAAGCGCAGGAACAATTCGCTACTGGAATGAAAGTTATTTAAACTTTGATACCAATCGGCAAAATTTAAATAAAAAAACGGATCAACTTTTAGAGGGCACCGTGATGATCAACAGTTTCGGCGAGAACAAGTCGTTTGGAACTTCAAAATTGAATTCTTCGAAGTTGTGGTCAAATTGGTGATGCCGATAAGAGATGTGTTTATTAAAATTCATTCGGTTGCAAATAAAACGTAAAACTGTCGGAATCGGAGATAATGTCATTGCACAATTTGCGCTGCGTCGAAAAAGTGTTTAAAATGCGCGAGATCCTTGCGTGTGTCATTTTAATCGATTTAAAAAATTCCACGAATTTTTAATTCTTTTATGTAAGCATATATGGGTTTACTGAATCAATCAGTCGGAAAATGATGGATCTGTTTTTAATCTGAGATCAATTTTTTCACTTAGATTTCAAGTTTTTTTTATAAAATCCAATTGTCACAATTTAATCACCGCAAAAGTGAGGATGAATTTTTGTAAGAAAACTACCCTTCTAACCACCGTTTATATAAATGATTTACATAAAATTTGTATAAATTTTGATTCTCATTGTGCTGCATTATTTACATAATTATTCAATAAATCATTTACATCAAAAAATTTGCTGTCCAAATTAATAAATAAATGAAAAACAAAAACAATTGTTGGTTTTTTAAAACTTAGAAAATTGAAAAAATTGTGTTCTTTTTATAAAATTTATGTAAATAATGCAGGATACTGCAGAGTTATAGATTTGCATAAATTTCTTGTGTATATCATTTATGTAAAGTTTACACAACATTTACATACATCTGGCTATCAGTGTAATATTTATCAAAGTATAATAATTACTATAATCTTATTAAAAATAAGATTTTAAACAAAATTTCCGTTGATAAAGTTTACCAATTGTTAAAAGTTGATACTTTTTTACCATTTTTGATTAATGAAAAAAGAGACAATACATTTATAATAATATAGTTATTAAAAATTAATTTAATTATTTTTAAAATTATCAAAACAAATCAATATTCCAACTGCCCCATTTTCCATCTGTTTCAATTCTTTTCTTGTAGAATTTCGTTTAAAATCTTATGATTTAAATTTTTTTAGTAAATAAATTATATATATTTGCATAAATTGGTTCTTTTACAAACCATTCATTCTTATTCTTGTACAATAATTAAATTGCTTTATTTCATGTAGATTTAAAAGAAAATGGGAAATGACGATATCAAAGCCCACGTTTTCCTATATGGTTTCCCTTAAACTTTCTACAATGATCAAAGTTGAAATCTTGAAAAGTAAGGTTAGGAAAATCACACTTGAACCAATTAACAATCTTTTTGTGAAACTTGCAATGTCACACCATTTTCCAGCTGTTTAATTAATTATTATATTCTCTTAAAAATAAAAATTCTTTTTTAACTGTAAAATTCTCGTGCAAAAAAAAAGTGCAAAAAAGAGTATCTTTCAAATTTTAAAGAATAAACAACTTCACATGTGCTTAACAAATGATTATCTATTGTTAACAATCATTTGGTTGAACAATTTTTTATATTCCAAGAAATCAAAAATTTCAACGAAATTGAGTCAGCGGGTCATATCAAATATTTGATTGCTCAAGAGATGATAATAAGAATTGATAATTGCAAATTTCAGTTAAAAGATTTAACGAAGCTTTTAAATTAATTAACGAGTTAAAAATTGTACTTACTCAGATAAACAATGTAACAATAGATGAACAAATATTTGATACTTTGTGATAACAAAGGAAATCTCACCACGTTTTATTTTAGTTGATAAGATAATCGGAACTTGTTGATGAAAGGCAAAAGAATGTCGTCTGTCATCTGCAGGGAATGTAAACAAGAGCTGATGGCAAAGAGAGTCGCACGTTTGACGAACGTAACGCTGCTGATGCGCTGGCTGTATCGCGGATCCGCGTTGACGTGCTGCGCTGGCGCGTTGCATTGAATTTCATGAAAACGTGGCGTCTCATAGGCGCGATCACACGCAATTACAAGGCTCTATGTTCGCGCCTTGTGAAAATCCATACTCATCGTCATTCCAAATTTTCAACTTTTCTTTGTCGTCTGATTCACTTACAGCCCTTAAATTTCAACTACAAAATATCACCAAAAAAAAAACAAAATATTCAAACAATTTAGTATCTTATTTGAAGTTGTGAAAAAATTGAAACCTCATTCTTTTTTTAATCAGTTTTATATAAATAACAAAAATACATTAAAATTTATTTTGTCTCTTTCTTTGAAGTTGTGCGTTCAAGTTTAGTACTCTCTAATTTGTTTGATTTGTGCTCACTGTAGATAAGCTCCTCATTAGAACTAAAATATTTACAATCATAAATTTGTTTAAGATCACAAACAAAATCGCTAATTGATATGAAACTTAATCGTTTGAGCGAATAAATTATAATCATTAGAAGCTTTGCCTTAGCTAAAGTCTCTTGTATGTCACATAAATAAATACCCTCTAAGCGTAATTTAATTAATGTGAAACATTAATCATAACTGTATTATTGCACGGTTCAGCGAATTAATGTTGAAATAGTCATCGATCGATTATTCAGCTGTGATTCAGATGTACGGTTACAATTAAGGCAACGCAAAGCGCGAACAACTGCTGAACTTGTAAATCGTCTAATTTTTCCTCTTCTGTTTATATTCTGAATGTTTGTCTCTCAGTTGAAATCAAAATCGCTCTGCACGTTAGAAACTGTATTTCTCTCGATGGTGCTCTCCGAGTCCGAGTTATCTTTCTCCTTACTTGTATCGTCGGTCTCTCTTTCATTCTGTTTTACATTTGGATACTCTTCTCCCTCATTGTTTGCATCATTTGGTTTATTCGCGTCTCCTTCATCGTAACTTTTGTACTGGTTGGGATCTTGTTCGTACTGGTTGGAATTTTGTTCGTACTGGTTGGGATTTTGTTCGTACTGGTTTGGATCTTGTCCGAATTGGTTTGGATCTTGTTCGTACTGGTTATAATTTTGTTCGTACTGATTTGGATCCTGTCCGAATTGGTTTGGATCTTGTTCGTATTGATTAGGATCCTGTTCAGACTGGTTTGGATCCTGTCTGTATTGATTAGGATCCTGTCCAGACTGGTTTGGATCTTGTCCGATCTGGTTAGGATCCTGTTCGTACTGATTTGGGTCCTGTTCGTACTGGTTTGGATCCTGTTTGTACTGATTCGGATCCTGTTCGTACTGATACTGATCGTAATTCTGTTCATAATTCTGGTCATAATTTTGGTAGTTTTGATTGTACTCTGTATATTCTGTTTGGTTTTCGTTGCCAGGTTGGTACTCCTGATAGTAACCTTGCTCCTGTTGGTAGTCCTGCCCAGATTGTTCCTGATCCTGTGGTTGACTGTACTCTTCAGCATTCGCCTGGTAGTTTTGCTCCGGATATTTCTCCTCTTGACTGAAATTTTTATCCTCACTCTGGTTGTCTTCATTTTCAATTACAGGTTCCTCAAAAGTCGTCAACCCTTTCTCTCCTTCATTTTTTTCAGTTTCAGTTTCGGTTTCTGATCTCACGTCTTCCAACTTTTCATCCGTGCTCTTCGCGTTAGTCTTGTGATTCACATCAGCACTTGGCGCCGGAACCTGATCCGCAATTTCCTTGGCGACCTCGACATGTCGCGTTGCTATTTCGCCAGCTAGCGGTTGCGCAATCGTATTATTTTGGTCGATCACAGGTGCAACGAATTCTGGATACTTATCCGAAGCTGGCACATCGGTCGGCGTCGTAAACTTATCAGCGGCACCTGCCGCGTCATCCTCGTCAATGTTCTTCGACTGACCCAATTTGTCTTCGTCCGCTGTTGCGCCAGTATTTTCGTCTGGTTCGGGCTCGCTTTTGCTCGCCGAATCTAAATCCGTTTTCTCGTTCACAACTCGATCCTCCGACAGAGATTCATTCAGAAGATCCCCGCTCGTGTTGTACTCATCGTCGGCCGCTGCGTCCGCCAGGTCGATCTTCTCGTGCAGGTCACGAATTTGTTGGATGTAACGTTCCAGCTTGTTCTCAAGGCTCTCGAAGGATTTGCCATGGTAGCTCATGGGTTCGAGGGTTGGATAATTCAGAGGGGACGAGGCGTACTTGTAAGGAGTTGAAGTGTACTTTGGACGGTCGTTCTGTTGTTGCAACAAAATTTAAAAAACAATCTTAAGCACCCCGTCTCTAATTAAAATTTTGAGAAAAAATTAAAACCAACATCTAAACTCACCCCCATCAAAAGATTAGAACTCCTCTCAATCAGCGAGGAAACATCATTCTGGTAAACCCGTGGCGAAACATTGGTTGATAATCCAGAAGTGTAATCAGATCTTAGATTGTTTCTAAAAAAAAAGAAAGTAAAATGAAAATTAAATTTGCCCTCAAAAGTAATTCCATTGCTTCTTGCAGACCATAAAAAAAATACCTTGATCGGAGATTCGTATAGAACCGTGAAGAATCAGCGGTAATTCCAAAGTCGTTAGCAGGTTCGTGATATGGCGACGCTTTGGCGAAACTTTGATAATTGCTATCGGCGTGGGTGCCGTACACGAAAGGAATGCGAACTTGACTGCCACGGAGACTGGGACTTTGGGGCGAGTACTGGTAAAGTCTCCTAGGTGATATGAGTGGCGAGGAAGCCTGGATGCACGATGTATGAATCCTCGTACTGCTACCCAGAGAGCCGTGATAGTTACACCTCGAGTACAAAGATTCGGTCGAGGTCAAAGGGGTTCTGCTTATTACCCTCTCCTTGGAGATGGTTTTCAACTTTTCTTCCAACTGGTCGTTTTGACTTGCCACCCCACTGTCGCCTGCTCTTTCGTCTTCCACAGGCTGACCTACTTGAATTCTATATTTTTTCTAAAAAAAAGCAAACAAAACAAACAATTAAATACGAACCAACAAAATGAATTAATTATCGCGTGACTTTGTTTTTCAGAGTCACAAAGGAAACATTTTTGTCTTTGCATTAGAGATTAAGTGTTCAATGTGTTTAGCATTTGAAATATAACTCCGGTGACACACAAAAGACAGTAACGAATGAACGGCACTCAATTTTAGCCCATGTGTTAATGGTACCCACTTTTAAATTATTAAGCCTTTGAGTTTTCGTTGTGATCAGAGCCAAGTTGCTGTCCACTTTATCCAACGCTCCAAGTAATTTATTGTTTCGCTCATCTCGAGCCCGCTGTTCCTCTAAGAATCGCATGTATCTTAATCGCAATCTGTTAATACAGGCCTCGTGTCTGAAAGAAAAATGTTCAATGAAAAAAAAACAACGATTAAGATTGTTTTTATATTAAAATTTTTGTATTTTTGTTCAAGTTTTAAAAAATTAGAAACAAAAGTTGAATCTTTGAATTTAAAATAGAAGACTGTCCTTCAATGTCACCCGTGGAATCGATAATAGTCTTCAACTTGTTTATGATCATTAAAAATGTAACCAGAATATCTTTTTGACATGATCACGTTTTCGAGTGATTATGTTTGTGAATTATCGATCAGAGCCCCGACATTGTCCGAAACCGGGTCGTGCCATGCTGGCGGTACGCGCTATTTTCGCATACCGACGGTATTTGCGACTGCACCCCGGAACCCTGACCTTTACGACTCGACTCGTTTATGAACAGCATGCACACGAAAAAGTCATATTTGTTAATACGATTTGCTATTTATTTGCGGAACATCGTTCGTTATCTTTATCGAATTATCAGTACCAGCCACTGAGGATATTAATTCTCGATACAGTTTTACATCAACATCAAACGAAACTTATCTAACTTTTGATCTTTTTTTTATACATTTTATTTGTTCGATCTTTCAATTTTTAATTTAATCCTTTTATTTGTTGTACTCTTACCTAACTTGGGATTCCTGCACCAAGTGTTTATATTTTTCATCCAGTCTTATTCTTTCCTCCTCGCTAAAAAGAAAATTCGTATCCACGTGATTTTATTTATACATAATATACTACTTTATTATTATTATTATTTTTTTCATATTAAAAAACAAAAATGATGTACAAAAAATCATTACTCACCTCCTCCTACACTTTTCCTGCAGATCTAACATTTGTCTATAGTAAAATTCTCGATTTTCCATCACAGAAATCCGACCGAAAGATTGTACATCGTTACAAACAAATAAACCCCAGTTAATCAATCTTGATCTCAGATGGGAATAAAAAGTTGGATTGGCTCGTAAACAAAATTGTTGGCATCGTTGGAGAATGTTTCCGCTATTGCGACAGACGCTCAACTGTCGTGCCGCAGAAAGTTGGGGCGGAAAAGAGAGAGAGACTCAGCCTATAATCTATATGTATATGGACTTCGTTGAAAGAGGGCTGAAACGTGCACAGGTGTTTCAGCAGCCCCTACCCCTCGTTCGATATGAATCATTCGTGTTTCTCCTTATGCTTCATTTCTGCCCGCAACTAACAAGCTTATTAAAACTTATTTCTTTCATATAGATTTTCCTTGTACTTTCATTATGTTTCTCAATCCTATTAGAAAAAAAGCCAACAAAATAATTAATATCATCAAAAAAAAAAATATATATATATAATTATCCTTATTTTCAAAATATAAAAGAGATCTCAAATTAAAACGTCTACACTGAACAAAATTTCAAAGGATCATCCCTTGAGAATTCATGTGATTGTCAGTCAAATTTTGTTTCAAAATTGAAAACTCAAAACTTATAATACTAATTATAATACTAAAAAATTTATGTTCTAATCGTTACAGTACGTATGAGGAATAATAAGTCTAAGTTCAAAGCATTATTCCGCTAAACAAATCTTTCTTTGTTTGTTGTTATTGGTTCTGCATGTGTTCTTGTTGTTGGTCTCAATTCCTGTTACAATCTATTTATTTACCTATTTTATACACTTAACATACTTGTCACAATGCTAGTCATATTTATTTATATTTATTTTTAAGCCTGTATATAGTATTACGTTTTCTATTTTTATTACCCCCAAGATGTGAACTTTATTCTGAAATTTGCTTATTAATGTAAATATCAACCATGCTGGTGTCCGCCAGAGGCGCCATTTGAATAAACATACATACATAAACATACAAACTAATAGAATAATACCATGAAAGTCATAGGTTTATCATTCCAGTAGTCCTCAATGTTTGATCCCTCAAGACTCATAGCAGACTTATAGGATAATCCTATGAGTGTTGGGGGATTGACCAGTCAGTGAATTAGTTTAAAATATTTTTATTAGGAAAAAATAACCTTAAATTTAATTTTCTCATCAATCAAAAAATTGTACGTTTCATTCCTTTGCTTTTTCTTGTGGGATGATCCCTTGAAATTTTGTTCAGTGATAAGATTGCAATAATTTTTCAAGTTCTCTTTTTTTTCAGTTAGAATGAGAACCTGCATAATCATCGCGCTGTGTATATAGCTGCGGAGCGTAACATTCGAGAGTGTGTCATGCGTTGAACTCCGCGTGCTCCAAAAAGAATCAAACTCCGTTGTCTTCTCTAAGTGCGCACTTTCATCTGGCGAGTCAGTGGATGCGCACCATGCTGCATTCCCGTGCTGTTTAATAAACACAACGTTAACCTCAAATTCACAAGTTGGGAACACTCTGTCAAACGGGTTATCGTTTGTTGATCCTCGGACAGACGTTGGTGAGATAAACGACATGACGTCGCTGCCCCCGAGGAAGATCTCCGCGGTCTCGAGGGAGTCGAAGGAAAAGTTAACGCCGCTGCAGACGCTGCTACAATTGGGTTTCGCCGAGGACCGAGCGTGAGTTTTCAACAACAATGAGCTGTCATTGCAGCTGTCACTTTTGTCAGCTGGCAAAGGGGCCATTGTTTTGACGTTTCAGTTTGACGGTGACATTTTATTCGTAATAAATAATAAATCAATCTTCCAATATTTATATTCGTAAATGAATTTATCGTTTACAATTATCACAGAACAAACAACATTTCGTGAATAATCATAATGCCATTTTTGATAAGAATAAGTTTTAACTATAGACATTCAGATATGCTTATTTTTCAAAGTGAATCATACCATGATATCCAGATTTTTAATTAAAAAAAAAAAAAAAAAAAACAACTTTTTTTCAATTTTTTAAATTTTGAAAAACCAAAAATTGTTTTTTTTTTTTTTTTTTTTTTTTTTTTTTTTTTTGATATAAACAATTGATGTAAATAATCTAGCACAATGAAAAGGTGGTTATCAGGGTATGTTTAATGTTTAATATTTTAAAATTAATTTTGATGACGACATTTTGTAAACAGTATTTTTTAGACAGTAATAAATAATGAACTTTTTTTAGCGAAAAGGCATTGGCAGTGACCGGAGGTCGATGTCCACAGTTGGCATCCGATTGGTTGTTGGCCCACGTCGCAGACCCAACACTCAACCAAGATCTGCCAAGAGAGTATACATTTTACGTTTGCCCAACTGGTCCTCTGGCTGCCAGACTTATGAAATTATTTTACGAATCCAAAGACATCGAGTGGAATGCCGCCCACAATTACCATCCTCACATTACTCTAGTATCATTTTTCAAGGTAAACCAATTGAAACATAATTGTTGAATTAGAAGAGCTATTTCAACAAGTTTAAAATTAATGGACAACCTTTTTTCAAATAAACTAGGCCCCTGACAAGCACGCCTCAAAAATCTCCAGCCTTCTCTCCGGTTTGGTCCAGCAGCACGAATGCCCAGACTATCTCCACTTTGAGAAGTACATCTCACCGAATTTCATGGGACTTTTCATCCAAGACGAGCAGGCGGAATGGCTGAGGTCCCTCGCGAATCGTTTGATAGAAACTCTGGCAGAGATCGGGATCAAAGCTACGCCAGCTAAGACGTCTTTGCACCTCTCTCTCGCTTATCAATTCTCCGACACCAGTTTCCAATCTCTGAGTCGACTCGTGGAAAATCTTGATATCACAAACGTTGCTGTGAACTGGGAGATTCGACTGTACTCCCGGGACGCGAGGTTGCGCGACTCATACGTCCATAAGGTGATGCACTGTCACATCCCGAGAGAATCCGACGAGCTGGAGCTCAGGCCAGGTGACCTGGTTTATATTCGACCCGAGGCTATTGAGACGACAGTGGACGGATGGGTCGAAGGCATCAGCTGGCTCACAGGCTGCTCGGGAGTTCTGCCGTTGAATTACACCAGGAGAGGAGCGAACATGGACGCCTGGACGATACACTCTGTCCTGCCTATCATTCAACTCAGAAAAGAAACGGCCGAGTTGATCTCTGAGAGCAACAAGTTGAGAGTCTTGAACGATTCTGGTGTGGATGTTCCGGACGGTATTCCAAGCGACTACGAACCTGTAATTTCAATTCATAAGTCAAAATTACTAATCAAATATGAAAACATATAAGTTTTGTGTACATAATCAAGTCAATCTTCTTTCAACAACCTTAAGTGTGGCAAATTGTTCTCATTCATTTTTTTTTTGTTTTCAGACGGAAGCCTCCGAAGCAATGTCCCTGGGTCGTCAGATCTACATCTGTCGCCACGGCGAAAGGGTGGACTTCACTTTTGGCGCTTGGATTCCCTATTGTTTCGAGACGAACGGCAGGTACGTTCGAAGGGACCTCAACATGCCAAAGGAAGTTCCCCTGAGAACAATCCAGGATTTCCAAGGCGACACGCCGCTCACGACGTTCGGCGAAGTGCAGGCAAACCTCGTGGGGGAAGCGATGAAACTCAACAACGTGCGCTTCGAAGTGGCCATTTCTTCGCCCTCGTTGCGGTGCATTCAAACTGCTCGGCACATCCTTCAGGGGTTGGGTCTAAACATTCCCCTAAAAATTGAACCTGGTTTGATCGAATGGCTTGCTTGGTACCCTGCGGGAATTCCCTCCTGGATGACTTCGGAGGAACTTGTTAAAGCAGGCTTCAACGTGGACCTTGACTATGTGCCATTCATCAAGAAAACGGACCTACCTCCGAGAGAAAATTCTGCCCAGTATTACGACAGGAGTCACAGCTTGATGAGGCATATCGGAGACACATACAAGGGCAACGTTTTGATTGTTGGACATGCTGCTACTTTATCGTCGTGCACGAGGCAGCTGCTCGGAGGAACCGCTCCCTCTGCCTCAGAATTGGCCCAACTTGTCCAAAAGATTCCCTATCTTGCATGTCTTGTGGCGAAGGAGGAACCTGACGGATGGCAACTGACGAGTGCCCCCTTCCCTCCGATCACACACACGAGCAACAATAGGTTCGACTGGAAGGTCCTCCTTTGAGCCAACTTTTCAGAGCTACTTGTTAATTAATTATTCATAGTTTACGTATCTGTTAGACCAATTATGTTTTTATACTTGTTTTTTCTTTGTATGCAGCTATTTCTGAGATAATGATTGAGAACCTGGTGACCTTTCTTCCCACTGAAAGTAATTTTGTACCTAATGGCAAATACTTCGGTAATGTGTTATGACTGTAAATTGTATATTTTTGTGAAAAGATTTTCATATTTGTAATTAGAGTTTGTAAATAAAACGAGAGATTGTATTAAAATCTTGGATTTATTAAAACTGTTACTTCATTCAACAAATCTCTTTTATTTTACAATCCATTTATTGTACAAACATTAAATTTCTCTATACGGGCACAAAAATATTTTAAACGTTTTTGTGACCTGGATTCGTTAGTCTTCTGTTGATTGGCGCGGAGAAATTCGTCCATGTGAAAATTAATATTGTCTCCTCGAATTATAAATTTAACAACTTTTATTGTTCAGCGCTTAGATGTGGCCACCCTCTTTTAGTTTGGCAACAAGTGTGTCAACGTCTGGAATAATCGACCCAGCCTGTCTAGTGGGCGGTTCCTCGACGGAGACAATCTCGATTCTTGCAGAGGTGTCCACTCCCAAATCCTTAGGGGTGACTTTTTTCACAGTCTTCTTCTTAGCTTTCATGATGTTTGGAAGGGTTGCGTAACGCGGCTCGTTCAAACGAAGATCGGCACTCAGAACCGCCGGAATTTTGATCTCCACGGTTTCAAGACCCCCGTCGACCTCTCGAGTTATAGTCAGTCCTTTATCAGTTTTTTCAATCTGAAAAAATAAATGAAACATGAAAGAAAATTATTTTCTACAAATTACCAAAATGTATAATTTACAATTTTTCTACAGAGTAAATTTTTGCTTTAATAAAAAAACGAATTATTAATGTCTTCTTCAAAATTGTTACATTAAAATTCATCGAAATCCAATGCAGAACATAACTTTAAAACAACGTAAAAAAATTTTCAACATTTCAATGAAGTTTGAAAGCTTGTACAGTGAAATTTCGACAGTTAACGCATAGATTTTTCATAAGAATCTTAAAATTCATTTCATTTCAGAATGAAATGAACAACAGTTTTGAAGAGGAGATTCAGACCTTCAATTTGCAAAAAAGTAGAATTTTTTTCGTTAAAAATAGTCAAAGTTGTAGCACTTTGAAAATTTTCAAATTTTCTACCAATTTAGGGTGTTGCGTATTTTTCTCCCAGTGTACAAAAAGAAAAAAATCACAATCATTTTTGGTTTATAGCTATTAACCTTGCTGCAAAAAATTCCAGCAGGCCAATCCAGAACACCAGCAATCATCTGGGCAGTCTGATTACAGTCGTCATCAATAGCCTGCTTTCCAACAATGACCAAATCAGCCTTCTCATCTTGAGCCAACTTTGCTAAAATTTTTGATACATGAATCGGCTGCAGGGTCTCGTACTCTGCTCCGGATATTTCCACGTGGATTCCTCTGTCAACGCCCATGGCCAGGGCCGTTCTCAGAGTATCCTGAGATTGAGCTGGGCCACAACTAACTGCAATAATCTCAGATGCTAATTTTTTTTCCTTCATCCGAACCGCTTCCTCCACTGCTATCTCATCGAAGGGATTCATCGAGTGTTTCACTCCTTCCGTGACAACACCTGTCTTGTCTGGTTTGACTCGAATCTGAAATCATTTTCAATATTATCAAATGATTTAAAAAATAACAAAACGTAAATCTTAACTGAAAAATGACCAAGTTTTTATTTGCATCGATTATTGTATCAGTTCAAACGAGTCGTTATATAATACATAATTTTATCAATCTCATTATCACAAGTGGTTGGCAAATTTTTTTTCATTATAGATTTTGTTTTTCATAAAGAAACATCAAGGTCAACTGATTTTTCTTTTCATTCCAAAACTCAAAAATGCATTAATCCAGGACAAATAACTTGGGCGTCTTTGTTTTCTGCATCTAAAGATGAAATTTTTTTAATAAAAATAAAAAAAAGTACAAGTACCTTGACTGCATAGTCGATCACTCGTTTCACTCCCACAAGTACTCGAGCCATTTTCTTCAGCACCAAAGTCAGACACTGGAAAAACTTAACAACCTCACTGGCTCCTCAGACGAGCATCGAGTTTTGACAAATAAGAATCTGTTACAATAGATGAATTTCAAAGTCCATTCCAACGTTGATAAAAGTTGTGAAATTATGTACCAGTCTGAAGTTGGCTTTTATTTTATCAGAAGCACTGTTGCCAAAACAAGAAATTACAACAATTAAAGTTTTCCATCTTTTTTCAAAATCTGCTTGGACTGTGAGATAAAAAAGGAAGACATGATATGTCAAGTATAAATAGTTTTCGTGCCGACGAATCTAACCTCACTTTTGCAGTGTTTACTTTTGGATGCAAAATTGGGGAATGTTTTAGAGTCAAAATTTTGAACAGTGAATTGTATATAAGATAATTCAGTGTGCAATTTTAATAATTTTGATTAATAAATAATCCAAATGTTGTGATGTGGAAAAGAGTGAAGTTACATTTTGTGTTTTGAATCCAATGAAAAGTGTTGAACTTGTGACAAAATTTGTACACAAAAATGGGTAAAAAGGAAAACATCGACGAAGACAGTGCAGAAGGTAATATCAAATATTACAACATTATACTTTGTTCAGAATCATAGATTATCAAATTGTTTATTCAAATAAAAAAGAATTGAAGGTTAGAATGACGAAACTCTCTTTTATACAAAATATCAAACTTTATTTTACATTATCATACATAAACAATGGAAAAGATTGTTATGAAAATATTATGTTCATTATCAGTGATACAAATATTATTCCATATGAATTATCAAAACATTAATTTGATTCCCTCGCGTTATAAAAATGAATTCTTTTTTTGTTTGCAAAAATACAGCGGTTATTGCAAAACCAACACTCAAATAAATCAAAATGTTTAAAGTATCCTTATTATATTTTACAACGAAATGCAGTCTTATGCACGCTCATGGCCTTGCACGTCTTGATTAACCTCGGCATTGGGACAATAAAATGAAGAGCCTGTTTATATTCTACGCAGATTCGACAAAAAATAAATAAGATAGGAAAGTTGAATACAAATTAAACTTTATGTACATGCACGTTCTTCTATATACAGTTTAATTGTTCGTCGTTCTCTCGCGAGTCAACTTGTTTGTCCAAAACTAATGTCTTAATTTCAAGCGTTCCTTTCAAGTATTAATTAAAAAAGTTAGCCAGATATAAAAAATGTTTATAAAAACATCGAGACAAGACAAATTTGTACATTTTCTAAATGGTGTTTAAAATGTTCGCAACAATTTTGTCTGGTTTATTCGGCCCAAGCCGGAAATTCCTCGAGGCCAAAAACTTTGACTCCCCAAGTGGAGAAAAAGGCAACAGTGATGAATAAAGTAATAATACTCGGACCTATGCCGGCGACGATAAAGTCTCTGGTTCTTATGGAACCAGCTGCGCTGACAATTGCGTTGGGTGGAGTTCCCACGGGCAGATGAAAGGCAAAGGAACAGCAGAGACCGGCTGGTAACATTAGGTACAAAGGATGGACCTTGATGGCAATACTCTGCAAATAGTAACAAAACTTTAATGTTAAAATTGTTGATTCTACAACGAACAAATCAAAGTTTTCAAAATGCTGAAAACAAATGAATGAAATTGAATTAATATCTCTGACCATTTCAGCTAACACTGGCAGGATGATGTTAGCCACGGCTATGTTTGTCGTTAGTTCGGTGGCAGTTTCAGCAAAGAGGCAGATCAGGAAGAGCATCAGAATGGTGTTCATGTTAGCGAGACTGCTCAATGACTGTCCGAGCATGGTCGAGAGTCCTGACTTGGCGCTTCCTGCGGCAATTGCAAAGCCTCCTCCAAGGACCAGGATGAGTCCCCAGTGCATCTTCTGATTGATTGTTTTCCAGCTGATCATGGCTGGCGATGGTTTCGTGGGCCTTTTCCTCGGGTCCTTGTCAAACGCATGCAAGAAATCCAACTTGGCTGGCAGGACGAACATGAGAATCATCAGACCTATTGCTGTCGCTGAATCCTTCACGGTCCTAAAATGGAGAACAATGAACAGATGAAAAGCAAATGAAGACTGGAATTTTGAAACAATTGAAATTGTAATATTCGGAAAAGTAATTGTTTTCCATAAAAAATGGGATTGTTTTCTATGCCTACAAGTTTGTGATATATCCTGGCCATCCGCGCATGAATCCGGGTTTTCTGAAGAACCACAGACCAACGACGACAATGAAGAGAACACCGACACAGGATTCGTGCCAGGTGATGGGTCCCAGATCGTTGTACCTCTTCTCAATGACCGATGCAGCGACCTGCTCGCCTTGTTTGCCGATGTTTATCGCGCGGGCATCTTTGCTTTTTGGACGGAACATGCCCATGTACATTACTTGGAGCCACAGCCAAATTAAAAATCCCATGATTAACATTGCCGGGGTCGCGTACAACATCCACGATGTAAAACTCAATCCTGCACTTTTAGGAAATCTCCTGCAAAATGGAGCAACATTTTTGTTTTATTTTGTTATTACTTTGTTGGATTGAAATGTTATCAAGTTTTGCAGCTTGTTTGTCAGTTTGTAATTTTTATTTTCTTACGATTCGAAAATTCCTTTCAATGTTAAATTAGTTCCACTGCCAACTAAGGTTCCTATACCGCCAATACTAGATGCGTAAGCAGCTGCCAAATAATAAGCCATTGTACAATTTGACGGTCTTTTGCTTCTGCAATAAAATGGTAAAAATAAAAATAGATATGAGAATTAGTATCCACGAGTGTATAAGAGGTGATTCTCGGTGATGATGTACAATTATCCTCGGGATAAAATTAGGTAATGAAAAAAAAAAAGAAATTTGTTTGAAATTTATCATCAAATTACTCATCATGATTACAATTGCAAATGAGGTCTAATGTTATGTCACTGATAACATGCCATCAATCACACTTGATTCATGGCAGATATTTCAATCGTAACCAAGCCAACATCTAGCTGCTAAATTGACTAGCGAACGTGATTCGAGATTAACGATTCTTAAACGACTTCGTTTATCTTACGTTTCGGTGTTCTCATCTTTGTCATCTTCTTCGTTTTCGACGATGAACATCTTTCCCAGTCCTTGCTACAATCATATTTAATTGGACTGTATTAAAAGGTTCATTCCTAAATCATAATCGTTCGTTTTCTCAGTAAATCATTGAACACTTACTGCTTCCAATTCAGTGAGCACGGTTTCAACGATGGGAATCATCATGGCAGTTGCGGCGGTGTTCGAGATCCACATGGAGATGAACATGGTGACCAAAAACAATCCAAGACTGAGCCTGAACGAGATGGGAATAAAAATTGTCACATTAAATATCGTCATTGATTTTATACAATTATTACAAAAAAGGGGATTTGAAATACGAAGAAGAATTTAATGATGAAGGTGCTTGCCTTCGGTGACTGCATCCGATTGTTTTGATGATGAATAAAGCAACTCTCAAGTGCAACCCTGAATTTTCGATGACGACAGCGATCACCAGACTGCCAATGAACATCATTGTTGTGTCGTTCATGTAACAGACACATGTTTCTGAACTGCTTAGGATTCCCATCAGAGGATATGCCACAACTGGTATCAGTCCTGTGATTGGCAAGGGCAACACTTCCGTCACCCAATAAACACCCATTACTGCGATTACGTATAAACATTTGTACATCTGCAAGATAATTGAACCATTCAATTATTTCAATTCTATTAATTTCAACAATTTTTAATTGTTATAATTTTAATTATTGTCATCACATCTAATTACGATTAAAAAACAAAGATAAGACCATAGAAAAAATAAACAAACAAACAAAAAAGATATTTTTAAAGTTTAAAATAAGATATATATTCTTTTGGCATACACAATTGATTCAGACCTCATGATTATTGATGATAATTAGCGGTAAAAGAACAAGTGGCCAAACAACAGTAAGGATAGATTTCCAAAAGATGGCGATGAACTTTGCAAGTAGTGTGTAGCAATTGTCATCGTTTCTGCAAAGAAGAAATGAAGATTAATCATTGGATAATGTGGAAAAAAATTGTTCGACCGTTTCCTGTGAATTATACCGATGCAAATATCAACTTCTGAGCAAATTGGCACATGTCTGACCAAGGCTGAATCCATCTAATTCATCAGCAACGTTTCAATTCAAAATTTAAGCTTTATTTTGTATTTGATTTTGATTTTTGTCTACGAACCTTTCGAGCGTTGCGACGCCATCCTCGATGTATATTGTCTCGGGTTTAGAATTATTCATCCTGACGATTGAACAGGCCTGATTCAACTGGCCTGAAAAGGAATGTGGATCCATTGCAGTTTTACGTTTCTTTTAACAGGCAATAACTTTTTAGTTATTTCAAAGACATCAGTGCGCAATTAAAATACTCGGAAGCTGAGTGATGTAACAACTCGGCTAACATTATCGTTTCGTCCGAGTGTTTTAATTTATTATTGTAAATCATAAAATAAAATTTAATCACCTTTTGTTACACTTGAAATGCCTCAGTCGAGATTTTTGCACAATTACGTTACGAGTTTTGTCTCGTCTATAAGTTTGCATCGCGGACCTGCAAAAGAAATATTTTATTCAACATCTCAGATTGCATCAATTCGTCATGTTTGCCCTACTTGTTGTATTTCATTTGATTTTGTTCATTCAATTTCTTTTCTTTTTTTTTATTGCTGTTGCATTTTTTATTCTTAATTCGTTCCATTTTCATTCGAATGGCATTTTTTTTTTTTTTTTTTTTTTTTTTTTTTTTTTTTTTTTTTTTTTTTTTTTTTTTTTTTTTTTTTTTTATGAGCAGATGTTAATAAGTTGTTGACATTCTTCATGAGCACAAATCAAGTTTGTAATTTGTATCTGGAAAAAAATATGGTGCAAGTTAAAGGAAACTTCTTGGACTGAATGTTTACAACCAGCTTCATTCATAAATCTTCCACTCCGAAAATTCCACACATTTTTCATTCTAAAAAAAATCAAAAATCACAATAAAAAATTGCAAAACCGTTCAAAGTTGTACAAACTGTACAAAAAATGGCTTATATATTTTGTTTCTTTATCTCAGTTTACAATGTTTATTTAGTTTTAAAAGCGGCGTTTAAATTCTTTTTAAGATGGAGATATAAATAATTTATTTACCCAACTATTTGTCACCTCGCAACTGTCCTACTTGTTAACAATCGGGATTGTAAATTTAAATTTGGTGTTTTATCGACTCGTTTTCTTCAATCGATACCATCTTGCTTCTTTGAAGTTCTAAATTTAAACGCAATAAACCCGATGAATTAAACAATGTTACAGGGCAAACTGCACCAAACAAAATAAAATATTTGTATTTGTAGAATTTATTTCATCTTCACTTATGGACGACAAATATTATTCCATATTTTGTAACGTTCAGCACTATTTATTCGTTTATGATATTTTTTTTTTTTTTTTTTTTTTTTTTTTTTTTTTTTTTTTTTTTTTTTTTTTTTTTTTTTTTTTTTTTTTTTTTTTTTTTTTTTTTTTTTTTTTTCATGTGCAGTAGTTTGCACTTTATCAGACACGTCAATAATGAAGTGTTTTTTAACAAGTTTGAAAATGACATCTTTCAAACAACAACAACAAAAAAGGATAAACACGTTAACGAAATGCAAATCATCATCCCACTTGCAATTACAATCAGGGAAAACCCAAAGACATGACAACATTGTTACAGATAAATTGTCATGATTCAAAATTTTGTTTTGATGATGATCATCATGGTTTCTGTCCATCCGACCAAGAAAAATTTCGTTACGCTTTTACACGACCTCTTCACGAGAACAAAACAAAACTTCAAAATTAGGTCGAATCTATAGTGGTTTTTACATAATCTTAGAAAAATTTAATAGCTTGTGACCTTCGAGTTAAAAAAAGTAAACAAAATAAACACTGTCAAGTTGAAAACAAAAGAAAATAAATATAAATTACGACTGACAGAGTATTTAACTGGTTTTTAAAAAATAATAAAAACAAAAATGTAAGGCTGTACCTTCTTCATAATGTTGAATCCGGTTTTTAGAATCCAAGGGGAAGAAAAGCGTTGGCGGGTGGTGGAGGCGAGTTTTGATGGCTAGTTCACTGCACGGTGCGTTAATAAGAATTAAAGTTAAATGCTCGTAAGTTGTGCTTGTAATGGAGCAAAATGCGCCCCACCACCGAGTCGCGGACAAAACGCGTTGCGATTTTTCTCTTCGTTAATTATACGCGATCGTCGGGTGCGTGTCAACAGATGTGTTGTGTCGTTCAATCAGACCTAATCGGCCCAAATCAATCGCTTTAGCATCGCAACAGTCATCACTTTTTGTTCTTCATAAATTAAGCGCCCCGCACCTTCAAAAAGAAATAAAGAATCCAACATTTCATAACAAAAACAATCTTCAAACTCAAAACCACAAAGTGAAATACTTTTTCGAAGGTCATTGATGTTTTTGAAGCTCGAACCAAATATATGGGGTTTTCAAGGTCAAACGGTATTTGTAAAAAGATGAAATTGCTTGTGAATGAACTTTGGAAGGTCATACTTTGAGTTGTTTGTTTTTTTATGGACCAAACACATGGGGTTTTCAAGGTCAAACGGTATTTGTAAAAAGATGAAATTGCTTGTGAATGAACTTTGGAAGGCCTTATTTTGAGTTGTTTGTTTTTTTTTATGGATTGTTATGATTGTTGAGGCTGAATAAATGTTAATGCAGTGCAATTACAAAATGAGAGCATTATTGGGACAATAAATAATTGAGATTGTGACGATTATGCGAGAGGCATCGAACTACGTGGCGTCGAACTTTCGCTTTATATTTTAAGTACAAATTTTATTGTATGTTGATGCAGTCGGGCATAAAAATAGATTTAACATGGAAATTTGCGTTGCGAACGAGCACTGAACTGAGAAAGCATAGAGGATTTCTAGTTCACTCCAGTTCAAACGAGGTTCATAAATTTCAAGTAAAAGCGGTATTTTTATAATTTGATCTTATATTTAGATCTTTTATCTTTTGATTTGTCATCTTTTGATTTTCATGCTTTGTTTTGTTATTTCTCAGGACGAACAGATATGCATATTCCACTTTCGTCAAGAGGAATGATGACAAATTTGAAAATTTGCGAGTGATGCAATGACGGTGATTTGGAATGACAACATTCGGCGACCAACTGACGCAAATCAAAATTTTACGACTCACCACGATTGATCAACTTTTGATTCGGATCAAACTCGATCTTGCAAGATTTACAAGATCATTTACAGTTTCGCACTTTGATTTGTCTTGATTTTCAAACAACAACAATTCCTTTCAACAACACCAACCAATGAAAAACAAAAATTCGATTTCAATGAAAATTTGAATCAAATATCAAATTACAACCAATTCAAATTGTTTGTTTGCAAAACTTCCATTTCTGGCATAGCTTCAATGTTGTCATATAAACATGATGTTGTGCAAATGAATTTAAAAAGTTAGTTTTAAAATGGAAATGAACAAATTGTACTTACCAAAATTAAAAGAGGTGAAAATTGTTTGTTTCAGAAAAATACCGAGTGTATGCCATATTGTCATTCGCTGTGATATTGTATGGCGTGGGTCTGCCGGTATGGTGGTACACAACAGCGGTGCAGCGCGTGCCACTTCCGTATTCCGGGATCGCCGCGCTCAGCGATTTGGAGACCAGGATTCGAACGCGACTGCTCGTCGGATCGACGAGTCGCGAGCGCGGCGCAACTCTGGCTCGCGAGTTGAGCGCTCATTTTGGCCACGACGGTGCGTCCCATCTACATCACACCAAACCGCGATATCTAGACGAAAACCGAGCGCTTCGCGCCAAAATTAGTCCAAGGACTAGATAAAACCTGGTCCAATTATTATATTTTTGCAATTTTTATTTTCATTCTTCTGTGACAAAATTATTTTGTTCCTATCAAAAATTTGCGTTTTTGTTCTTTTTCTTTTAAGTGACAAGAAAATCTATTGATGAAAAATAATTGCAAATTGATTGATAAGAAATAACGGAAAATTGTTGTAACGAAATAATTAAAAAGTGTTTTGAGAAATTAGAATGGAAAATTAATTAGAGGAAATGTTGTTTTCACATTCTAATGAGAATTGTAAGTCGTAATTTTCTGGAACTTGTAGCTTTCTGTTAAAAGGAAACATTTGTTAGTTGGAGGATGCGCAATCGAAGAAACATGAAATTCGACGAAAAAAGAAAAAGAAAAAGGATTTTAAGATGACGAACGGTTCAATTAACTTTTATAGTGCTCATTATACAGTATGTAAAAAATCACAGATAAGCGGGACATATCTCAGTATGTCTTTGTTACGACTGTTTTGTAAATGAATAAACGCTTCTTTGAGCGACCGTTTTAACTCTGTAATCTATAATCTTTTAAGAATCTTAGTTCTAGAATTAGATTCAAAAAATTGAAAAACAGATTTAGAAAAGAAAAATGAAAATTATTGCGAAATTAAAAGATTTTGATATGACTGATTTTAATGGAATAAGGAAACCCGAGAGTCATAAAATAATTCATGAAAATTCAGAAAAATGTTTTTTGCTCGGCTATTTGCTGTTTTTTTTTATCGTGCAATTCTTAAAAAATAACTGATTAGCAATTGATAATAGTTTCAACAATTTTGTTCATAGCATTGTTTTTTTCTCAGAGATGTACATCTTGAATGTAACGCACACAGTTTTGTCGAAGAATCTAGTCACATCCGTTCTCACAATTAACGAGCTGGATAAAATTTCTAACAAGTTTGATTTGCATACTGGAGACTTGTTACTACTGGAAGCTCCAAATTTGAACGAAGGAATCGTGATCGGATCCAAAAGAGCCATTTATTTCTCTCCAATTACAAGTTAGCATCAAAAGAAACCATTTACATTGAAATAGAATTTCAGTTTTTCAGACGTCATTAATATTCAATTCAATTTTTTTTTTCAGCTTCTGAACAGTTATGTGAAACTTTGTCCCAGGTAATCTTGAGGCGGAAATCTTTGGCTCTGACAAAAAACACTCTTGCAGATCCAACAAAGTATAGCTTAGACGAGGAAAACCGACGACGTTTTCCGTCCAGTCCAGCATATGATATTCTTTTAACGGTGGTCAACCCGAATCCTGAGCAGTTGCAGGTGGACTGGAGTTTGCAGCATGTAGCTAAAGGTCTTGCAAATTTTATTTAATTGACCCTCTTACAAATGGATAGAATTAAACGATTAATCATCAAACCGTCTGATTTCAGCTTACATGAGACCTTTCCTAGACCACTTATCTCCAGTCGCAAATTACTCAATCAAGTCTCAGTGGCTTTACTTTTTGCCTTTGGACGTAACGCCTAAACAAGTGGCGGATGACAGCGCTTGGAATCAACACTATGTACTGCCGGAAGAAGTTTTACCCCAGCTAATAACTCCGCTAGAAAAAAAACTAGGTACGTGGGTCAAGGCGGCCTCTTCTCAGAAACCATCGGTCGATTAAAATCGTTTCATTTTAATTAGTATAGTTGATTCGTCATTAAGATTGTTGTTTGCAACGTGAGTGACATTAATTGCAGCCTCCCAGGTGAGCTCGAATCCTGGCATAAATCTCGTTGTTTACATGGTGCCTTGCGAGGATGCTCCCCTTTACATCTACGATCGCAAGGGACACAGATCGTACGAGTTCGGTGATATCCAGGCTTTTCATTCGCCAAGGTAAATTGATAGCATTTTTAATCGTTCTGGTGATTGATTGTGTTTAATATTTCGTTCCGTACTTTTATTTTCAGATGGGGAGGCGTGGTAATCATGAACCCACCCTATGATGTTTGCACATCGAATAATCATGGAGTTGCTATCATGAAACCAGACGAGAATACTATTGTGGGAATATTTTTATCTCAGTTGAGACTTCTGTTAGGAATACCAGAAGTGGTAATAGCAATTTTTCAAAAATCGTTAGAATATTGGAGATATGGTTTTTAATAATGGTTCTCAATTCGATTTGTTTCATTTAGAACGCCAAACCTGGAGTGACCCTGTCATCGCCAACGGAATTGAGACCTCGTGACTGGGAACTAGACAGTCTTTTACGTTTCAGAACAGTCGAGCAACTGACTTCGGCAAAGCTCACATTACAATCCCTCGCTCAATTGCTGGAAGAAATCAGCAACATCGTTATCACAGACACGATTGGAAACAGAATCAAGGAGACCTTGCGCCTTGTCGAAGAGTCTGCAAAGTATCTCAGACAAGGCGATCTCGAGAAGGGTTTTCGTACTAGCAAAGAGGCTTTCATCAACGCAGAGGCTGCTTTTACTGATCCCTCTTTGCTCGCTCTTTTGTACTTCCCAGATGATCAAAAGTAAATACCAAAAAAAAGTGAATAAAAAAAATTTTGCGAGTGTTCATAAATGGATGAATTGTTGTTTTTCAGGTATGCAGTTTACGTTCCTCTGTTTCTTCCAACGATGATGCCGGTTCTATTTCTATCGTCGACGAAACTTTACAAATATTATTTTGGCTCAAAGGAAGAGTCAAAAAACGCCAAAGGGAAGAACAAAAAAGACGACTGAAGTGCTGTGAGTCCGTAGTATTAATTCATGATGTAACGAACGTCGTACAAAGGTATTGTAAAAATTACATCTTGTAACGTAACCGTAAGCGTACAATAAAGAAATCGCATGTTTCATAGAAAAAAAACATTGTTCGATTTTCTTTTCTTATGTGAATTTGTTTTCCTATCTACTACGAGATAAAAGACACTTGCGGGTTGTTGTACAAATTCTTAAAACGTGTTAAATGTCTATACACTATGTCAATATTGATTAAAACAATTGATACCAAGTTGATGTTAAATACGAAATGATTATCCTTTTCTCTCAAGTTTACCATTTGATATTTAACATTCCATTTTGTCGACGAGTGAATGCACAAAATTCACGGTACAACAACCTGTTAGCTTTGTCGTTAATTGACCATTCTTCCATTCATTCCTTGCATTCGTTATTGACCATTACAATGAATATGTATACTGTATGTACAGAGAAAAGTTATGCCATTTATCCCTTATGAATAAGTTAGGAAAAATAAAGTTTCAGAGATTCAGAGAATTACAATTAGTCATATGTGCGATGAACTCTGATTTTTCCATTGTTAATTGACACCATCGTTCGTGGTACTTTTCTTTTTAATTTCTAGAGTTGTTTTTATTGAGGTATAGTTTGTACTTTCCTTCTTATTAATATAGTTATTAAATATTACAGCATATGAATTATCGTTTAACAAATACAATTGCTTGCGTAACAGAGCAAAATAAAAATGAAATACAAAAATTTGAATGTTAATGTCCCGACAGGCGAAGATGAATTCGAAATCTCAAAGTTATACAAAAATAATCAACCTGCGTTTTTTCTTCACGTTTATATATCGCAATTATTTTGGTCCGATTATTTTAAAACATCATTAAATGCCGCCGTGACGTAATAACCTAAGTCTACAAAAACTCAAAAAAAAAAGACTGCACAATTTAGTAACAAAGTAAGAAACGAAGTGGATTCTTTAATTTTATTTTTGCATCAGACATCGCACACCTTGTTCTCGCGATTAAAATCGGATTGGTAATAAGTTAGAGGTAAAAAAAATTGAAGGTTCATCTACCGCACGAGACCTCGGCAAGTCGAGTTTGCACTGCTATCCCGAAATTATGCCTAAAATAGAGTTCTCTCCTTGATTTTTCATCAGTAATCTATGTACAACATCATAATCTCAGGAACTATTACGATAAATAAGTCATGGGCATTTTAAGTAAACGGTTAACAATAAATAATCGAGTTACTTGTCAACAGAATAAATAAATATCTTATGTCGATACGATGGCAAAATGCATCTGTGTATTCGCTGTTACGTCGGTTAGTGAAGATATTTTGTTCCCCCTTTTTTTCCTTTCCCTTTCATTTCTGTTCAATTTTTTTGAATTGTTTTTGAAATTGTATGGAGGTCTTGAATGGTAGACGGTGCGGCTCAACGTGTGTGCTTGATTAAAAAAAAAGTAAGGTCATTCAGCGAGGACGTTGCACCAGTTTGATGGCGTGTTGCAGCGCGTCCGGGATGCTCGAAAACACAGGCACTCCCTCGCGTTTCGCATAGTCCGACAGGTACATTCTGCCCCTATTATAGTCTTTTATGGCCTGTTCCGTTAACTGAAACCAAAGCAACGAGATTGTATTTCAACCTGATGAAAAATATTGATTTTTTAATATATTTTTTTGTGCATTTTTTAGTTTACTTTCTCGCCATATACGATACAGCTATCAGGAAGAGTTTGAACACAAAGGACTAGTTTGACACGCAGTCCAATTAGATAGGCTGCCAAGGCTGTGATGGCTATGCTCCGCGATTGTTGTGGCACAAAAAGCAATATCAGCCTGGAGTTGCTCATTCGCTGCAGCTCGTGTGGCAAATTCCGTGTCGTGTAATCGTTGAAACACGTCCGATGGACAGATAAATTCATCGACCTGTTGATTAAAAATTCATCTTGGTAATTTTTTATTTGTCGTGATTGCAAGGCAACACGTTTCATGCTCTTAAAAAAATGTTTATTATAGGACGCACTCTATGTGAGGCATTGCGGTCGATTCCAACCAGAATTGATCCTCTCCAACGACTCCAATGTACAGATCCCTCTTCGTTGAGTCTACATGAGAATTGTTCCAACCTGAAAATAAAAATTTTGGTTTATAAAAAATAATAAGTTCGCGTTTAGACTGTGCTCAAATTATTGCAAAATTTAAAATTGTGAAATAATATAAAATAGCCTTGATGTTACAGTTGTACAACTTTTTTAAGCATTGTAATGAGTGCAAAATCAATTGAAAATTGTCACGATGCAATAATTTGAACTGATTAAATTGTTCAAATAAAAACAAAAATAATAGTTTCAAGACTTCCAAATCGACGAATGTTTGAGTTTAGTAGAATTATATTGAAATTAAGCGTTAACGTATTATCACAGCAAAAGCCGATGAATTACATGAGTTAGCAATGTCAAATATCGTCAACTTCCTGTATTCTAAATTGATTCTAATCGCAACTCAGTCCTTCAATTATCAAGATCGAATTATAATTATTTGCAAACACTACATTACACCTAAATCGTGTGCATTCTAAAAACAAAAAAAAATTACAAAGCAAATTTTAATATAAATCACATTTAGACGAAAGAAGGCTATTATGAAACTGGTTTATATCAGTGATCTAATTTTTTTGCAGTTGACAATACCAAACTAAAATAATAATAATAACTGTGAGTGCTGAACAGCGTGTTTTGCTTTCCCTTTCTTTTGCTTCATTAGGAAAATACCTAGAATACGATTAAAAGGTTGGACAACGACTTGACGAAGAAACTTGGAAGCCTTTTTATAATATACACTCCAAATCGAAGGAATCTCACTTTCACAATAGGCTCCATTGCTTTTTGCGCGCCACGACCATTCTCGGGCTAACGTGCAAAATTGGTCAAAATTTATCCTTTGCTCTGGCGCCTCCTCATTTGGTTTCACCTCATGGGTTTCTACGAACAACATTTGCATCATCTCAAAATCTCGTCAACAGTGATATTTTCATTTGATCATTTATTTATTCGACATTTAAAAACAAATGGCGACTTTACCTGTTTTTGTGTGGGCGGTATTTCGCAAATTCGAAACAGAAACGTGACTTTTTGTACTTCCTTGTAACGCTATTAAAGCCTACAAGCAAAAATGAACGTTCATTAATTGGAGTAATTAAACATCAACTGAAATAAATTGGAGTTCAATTGCTAACTCACATCGCGCAAATTAATGGATCCAGTGTTATCAACGTCCATGGAATTGAACGTTTCTTTCAGCGTTCTACAAAATGAAACTAGACTTGATGAGAAATCAACAAATAAAAAAGAAAAGAAAGAAAGACTCTTGCTTTAAAGATTAAGAGCCAATTTATGCTTACGTTAATTCTAATCCGTGCTGATTGAGCGAGATTCGAGTAGATCTAATTCCGTCTACACCGTGTAAGTCTTGTACGCTAACTTCTCTTCGTATTATCTAAAAAGCAAATTCAAATTGACTGCTGAACAGTTTTTTTTTCAAATTTAACCAATGTTTTTTTTTTTTTTTTTTTTTTACCTTAGATGTACAATCTAATGCGTCAGATACGTTTTCAAAAATTGGTATCCTCTGTCTCTCCATGAGAAATTCAAGTACTAAAAGCCCATTCATCAAATCATAGTATTCTCTGCAAAGAAAAAATAACAGGTGTTTTTAAAATGTTACGTATTGGAAAATAACGAAAATTGAAAAGACTAACGAATTTGACAACGTCAAAGAAAAGAGTGATAAAATTAGCATAGATTGGAGATCAATCTCGTTTTTTTTCCTTCTACACCTTGTGCTTTTGGAAACAAGGAAGTAACTTCGCGATAATACCTGAGAATATTGGCCTTCGAGCTGACTCATTGTGTGCGAAAAAAAAATATAAACAAAACTTGCAGCTGACCAAGTACAAGGATCTCTTCCTTTCAACCATCTTTGCTTCAAAATCAAAAACACATTTGCAAGCAAACAACTTGCCTCTTAAGATCAGTTCAGGGCTTTGCTAATTGGTTTGAACACGATGCAAAAAACCTGAACTGAATTTAAAATTGAGTTTTCTCATTGAACGATGATTTAAACACTGTTTCAGTTTTATTATTATTCTTTTATTATAAATTTTAATTCATTTCAACGTACTGCATGGAAATATTCTCTCCAAGAATCGACTGGCCCATCCGATAGGGATAGACAACAAGAATGAGGGAGTCATGACGAGTAGCTGCCAATTGCGCTGCTTCCATAATTCCAGCACTGTTTCGCGTTTGGTTGTCTATAACGAAAAACAACACCCGGGCTGTCTGTTTGGCTTCGTACTCCTGGGCTATTAATTCTGGAGTCCATTCTGACACTTGCTACAATCGAGTAAAAAAAAATGTAGTACCTTGATTTGTGAATAGAACAATTAAAAATTCAATTTTTGTACGATGACAAATGATGTTCAATCTTACAGGATTGTAATAGGTGATTCCTAATTTCTGAAGTGCCGGGATGGCTATGTCAGATCTCCATGTTGTGGGATTACATGAACCTCCCAGAAATACTTCATATGCCATTCTTTCTAAAATGATGAAAACAAGATTTTGACTCATGAAAACACTATTTTTGTAATTCAAATTGTAATTATTGTTTGATAACTGTTGATTTGTGTGAGAAATGAATCAAATATGTTTTACACGATGGAGGAATGAGAAAACAAAAACAATATAAAACTCAAGTAATATATCATGATTTGCATCGATGCTCACTTGAACCGGTTTTGTAGTTTGTGGATTGTCCATCACAGTGCAAAGAACGTGAGGTGCTCATAGGAACAGCTGCTCTGCAATCAACAATACCAGATTTTACAACCAAAAGTTCAGTGAAACGAAGTGGTGCGTGGAAAAAAAGGCAAACGAGATAATCAAATCGCCACACCAGTTTCCTCTTCCGGTATTTTTATTTCACGGAATTCTTTTTTTTCTGTTCTTAATTTCTTTTTTTTTTTTATCATGAAACTGATATGACAATTTGTATAATTAAAAACGAAACATTAACGACGAACGCAGAGTTGTATGGATGTTTGAAGAAAGAATATAAAAAGAAAGACAACTTGCGAAATCATAAACAATGAAAGCGAAACAATTGTTTTGACATTTTTGTTTTCTGGTTTTGCGAAAATGTGCGAAAGCAAGTGATGTTCCACTGTCAAATTAACCGCTCAATTAAATTGACATCGAACGTACTTCCAAGCACCAAATCCCTTTCTTTTGACAAGCAGCGCGCTGCGTTTAAACATCGTTAATGCGCTCCATAGATCTCTACATCTTGCCACTCATATCTTTCCTGCAACACACACGCACAACCGCAAAACATTCCTTAATGCCAAAATACGAATATTTTATTGTTTTTCTGTTTATAAATTTGAATATAATTTTTTAATTGTTCATCATTATTCAGAAATTAATACAGATTCATAAAAAAGTTTGGTACCCTTGCTCGCAAAAGCGCGCGAGTTCCGTGGCAAAAACGTAGAATTCTCCCAACATTGTACTGCTGTAGGCACCAATCTCAGGCGGTTCCAACCAGGATGTTCTTTCAAACAGCGGCGTTCTGATGGATCTCCACTGCATTTCGCACGTTTGATTTATCTGGATCAAAATCACTGAGATAATTAACAAAAAAAAAAAATAAAATCCATAATGTTGAAAAGTAAAGAAAAGAAATCAAACTTACAAAATATTTTGTAGTGGAAAAACGCGGGTGCTGTCGAGTGAATTGCCATCGTGTGAAGTTCAGATCCAAACGGCTGATTTTCAATGACAAAATATCATTGAACCCGTAGCATTGAACGGTCTTGACTCAACCTGGCCAACAAAAGAGGCAATTAATAAATTATAACGATAAGAAAATAAAAATTAAAGAATAGAGAGTTTACATAAAAAAATGAAACGGAATATTTGAGTTTATCTATTTTGGATGGTGCGTCAATATTTTGATCTAATCAAATTTTCATCAAAGCTAAAAAATAATTCAACCAAATCAAATCAGAACTTCGTTTTTGTTTTTATTTCATCCTTCCATCGCGAGTCAACGTTTTTATCGTTTTCTGACTCATGTGGTTAATTCTGAACTGGACTTTTTAAAAGTAATTCGCACTGTATAAATTTGAATGAACAAAAAAAAAAAGGTTGCATGAGTGAGGTTCAAAAAACTTTGCTCAACTTTTTTTATTTATACAATGTGTGTGCAATGTTCTTGTATATAGACTCGTGAGTATAATTGGGGGTGATGTCGAACGAACGTTGCGATATGCAACGCTGATAAAATAGAATGTAAAAATAGGCGCCCGCTCACTGACTAATTAACGTTTAGTGTTAAATTAAATTTAAATCGAACGAAAATCGAAACATTTCAAAATGTGATATTTTTGATGCACAATAAAGGGTCATTAAAATATACTTTTTTTTGGATTTGCTCCAAGTCAAAAATTTTGTTGTCAAAAAATTCATTCATACATTTTGTTTTCGCTCTATCTATCGATTTTACAAATATAAAAATTGTCAACTTTTGTTTTCATTTCTCTGGAAATTTTCGAATGGAAAACCATTTGAACGTTTGAAAGAAATCGTTCCCTTAAATGTATTCAATTTTGTAATAGATTTTTCGTAAAAAAAAAAAAAAAAAAACAAAAAAAAAAAAAAAAAAAAAAAAAAAAAAAAAAAAAAAAAAAAAAAAAAAAAAAAAAAAAAAAAAAAAAAAAAATGAACAAAGCAATCATAGGAATGATTTTTAAGATGAAATGAATTGGAAAAAAAATGACACAGAAAAGCAGAAACGTTAATTTCGTTTGGCGTGGGTTTAATCACGAAGGTGCGATGTGGATATTAAGTGCGTGTGGCGTATTATTAAAATTGTTGAAAAATAGGCATTCGTCATGATACGTTTTATCATATCAATGATGTCAGAAAGTAGACACGCACTTCGCGTCAAAATTGAAACACGCAATTCAACTTTGAAACGTTTTTACCTCGGGACGAATGGAGAAAAAAAATTTTATTCAAACTCAAATAAAAGGAACGTTTTTTCTCCAGTATCTGAATTGATCCACAATTTTTTATCAATTCATCTTAAACTCATTTTTATTCAAAATAAACGCACAAAATATATATATATATATATTTTTTTAGAAGACGGTTTTTATAGAAGGTTTTTTTCACTATTTTTTTAATATAAAGATTAGAAATTTAATGACATCATTTTAGTTATACTATATGAGAGTCACTGTAGAGTATTTTAGTATTTTGGAATACAAAAAAAAAATAACAATTGAATGAAGAGGAATACAGAATTCAAAACAAGTATCAGCGCTTAATATTACGTGCGCAAAAGTGCATCTTTATCCGTGACGAATTCGCCGACGTACATCATAACATAAGTATAGATACAACGATTGAGCATCATGAAAACATTATTTAATGGATTGTCTGCATTTTTGGAAAATTATTAATTCGCACTTTTCGTTATTTATATTTGTTCGACTTCATTTTTCATACCTTCCCTATAACCACACAATATTCGAAGGACATTTCAAGAACATTTACAATATTCAATAATATTATTTTAATATCTCTGTATGTCCGCCAAGAAAATATTTTCAAAATATGTCTAGAATATTTTCATTTACGTAGGATGATCTAGGTACATTTTTTGATGGGACATATATAAAAAAACTAAAATCATATCCTTTGCTTATAAGGTTAAAAAAAAGTTTTCCTATAAACAATGAAACATGGTTTTATAAACAAAAAAAGTTGTTTACCAAAAAGCATGAAAATCATTGGCGCCAATAAAAATTAATCGTTTCCAGATTGTTGAACAACAAATTGATAAACATTTGATGAAGTTATAAAAGATAGTCTCGAGTAATGGTACCAGCATCAACAATGTCGTTTGTCATGTCACTAACCTTGATCAAATCTTAACAACGAGCACCCACGTCTCGACAGAAACAACCAGAGCGAAAGTCGGTGTTTCAATAAAAACATTCTCTTTATTTAATTAACATAACCAAATGAGAAATACAACAAAAAATAAACCACCATTTCGACCTAAATCAATAAATCTCATTCATTTTAGATCTGCAAAAGTGGGACAAAATTTGTTTTTGCATTTACAATTTTGATTGACCAAAATTTAAATATACTTTCGAGAGTTGAAAGCATAACAAGTCAATAAGGTAACTTTTGTTTATCAATAAATATTTTGAAGGTCAACTGAGTTGACTTCAAATTTGAAAAGATGAGAATGCCAAGCTGACAGTTTGATGATGTATGAAAAAAAAAAAAAGATGAAAGAAAATGGAAAATTGGAATCAAAAAAAGTGATACGATATACGGCTATGAAAAAGGGCACAAGTGATTCGAGGTGTGGGAGGCAAAGATCAGACAGGTCGTTGCATGTGGATCGAAAAAAAAAGCCGGACCCACGGATCCGCTGTCACTCGCGAAATCGTTGTGGTACGAAAATCTCCTCGGCAAAGCGGACGTAGCCTCGCGTACTCGCGCTATTGCTCATACTTATTTATACACCGTTATATTTAAAATGTGAGAGGAGCATGTCGTCGAACGCGCGAACCAGTGGTGTAGCGATGCGCGCGCATTTTTTGAAATCTTCCATCGATAGGCAATTTATTCAAAAAGCAAAAAAAAAAAAACCCTCCGCATCTTATCGTACTCACATACAAACTTACTTTTTTCCGATTACCAGATAAAACAATTCGACTGTTTTTTGTTACTTTGTTGTCAACACCTTTTGTTTGTAAACAAAAGCGTGAAAAATTGGTTTTATTATTTTTTGTTTTTTTTTTTGAGCAAAGATTTTTGTTCACGACTGGATTATTGTTTGTAAACAAAAATGACTTTGACAGTGAACAGTTTACCTCGGAGTATAGATGTCTTTTTTTTTCACGAACGATAGAAAAAAAAAAGTTTATGAATGACATCACTCATTTAAAAAGAAACAACTTTGTTACAATCTGAGACTGCGGAATCACACTACTTTCACGAGAAGAGTGTCGTTTACAATGTTTTCATTGGGACTTGGTTGTTGTTTTTTTTTTTTTTCCTTTTCAATAAGTCGTTGCGCAGATACGAATATTTGTACAAATTAATTATAACAATGACTGATACTTGGTGTTTACATGAATCGCTTGGCTCGAATCTGTTTACAAGACGTAATCTGACGTTCACGTGACGCGTTTGTCACCGACGTCGCTCGTCAAAGAGGGTTCTCGCATGGAAAAAAAAGGGCACCGTTGTCTCTGCGCAACAACAAATGACTAAGTATCATATAATTGATCCATTGTTATTCATCAATCGATTTCCGGGAATCAATCTTCTTTTTTTTATTGATCCACCCGAACCATTGTTATCAATCTTCTAAAACATAAACAAAGAATGAGGCAAAACAAAGCCAAAATGAAAACAGAAGGGAGATTGTTTGAACTTGATTTGACACATTTAAGGTAAAAATGAATGTTGTTCTGTATCCTTGTTTAGGTGAGTTTTATACCTACTCTAATGTTGTGCCTCGCATTATTGCCATAGGCGGACTGTCTTTACTCGTCGCGTATGTCACTGGCACGGAGCACGCGGTCTGGACGCAACGCCCGAAACCATGCTGATGAATCAACAACAACAGTCGTTCAACAAGTTTTATTTCTCGCGAGGTATAAAATCAGGCACAGGAGGTTAGAGGCGACATACCGACGGCCACAACATTTGGGACACGCGAGAAGCAGCAGGACAATCGTGCGCGCGCGCACGCTCACCGCGATTCAGACTGAGTGTACTGGTTTCGTCGTGAGCCGTCAGACTCGGCTTCGGCCGACCGAGCAATGACGTAAACCTCCAACAATGAAGCGTGATGTCACACGCGGCTTTCGCACACAGCGCCCAACCGAGCCACCGACGTTCGGCGGTTACACACACGAGGATAGGTCAAACATTCACCAGGGAGCCGGCTTAAAAAACACCACACCTGGACCTTTTCACGTCACAAACGTCTAATGTTTTATTTAAAAAATTTCGTCTGTTTTCTTAGTATTTTATGTTTCATATAAATTTTTGTTTTTCTAGATTTGACAATATTTTTTAAATCAAGGATGGTGTTTAAAACCAATTTTGTTTATCTTTGTGATAACAAATTGTGATGTTATTAACAAAAAGAGTTGTTATGAAACAAAACTAATGAGTTGCCGGATTAATTGTTACAAATATTTGAAACAAAATTTTTGAAGTTCGAAAGATATAGGCGAGACTTTTGTAGTTTTATTGTTGCGTAATATCTTTTGAACTTTTAGAAACAGAATAAAGGAACTGTGGAAATATTTTTGTTTGACTTCTGGACAATACTTTCAGAGTGTCACTGAACTTTGACAGTTTCATTGATACCGTGACACGAAACAGCATTTTTTATAGATGTAAAAAAAATATATTTCATTCAGAGAGGAAAAAATTATAATGGATGGGATACACGAAGTTGAAATTTTTTAGACTCCCAGAATGATTTGCGGTTACAGAAATAAACTCATATAATTTTTCATGAAGGATGATCAAATCTGTCGTTTGTTTTTTTTCCATCATTTTATTTAAAAACAATGAATAATCGTGAATAGTAGGATGAGTGTTGTGTATTATATTGACATGGATGAAATCCTGTGAGTAATATTGTTGAGCATGACGTATGAATCAAAGTCTTTTTGTTCGAGTTTTTATTTGAATTTTTTTACACGTCATTGTGAAACTAAGTTAATTTTTAAAAAATAAGATGATGAGAGTAATGTAATGTTCTTTTCGGAAAAAGTCTTTTAGGGTTCGAGGAGAATGTAAGATGTAAAAGATCGTTGATTGTTGCTTCGATAAAAGGAAGATTAATCTCGTTAGTGGATTAAAGTGAACATAAACGTAACGTGAATGAGCATCCTGATAAAGAATATCATTGTGCAGCAGAGATTGGAGAAGAATGATTTTGGTTGGGGCCATATCAAGAAATCTTGATTAAAAGATCAAACATCAAGCATCTGATTTAATTGGTTCAAAACTTTTCGCAATTTTTCTTGTTTTTTATGTTGTTTTTATTTTTTTATTGATGAATGTTTATTTTAGTTTGATAAGAAAACAATTCTGCTTTAATGTTTATAATTAAAACAAAATAATAAAAAGAATTAATTTCAGGAAGTAAGGCACTGCTTAGTGAATGAAGATATAAGTAAACTTTTAACTTTTATCACAGTCTGAAATTTAATCTGATATAGGTTTTAAAACTGTACTCCAAGTTGGTTACAATAAATTCACCGAACAAAATTGTCGAACTTTTTGTTTAAGAGGGAATATGCATCTAAGAATAGTACAAATCTTACTTACAATAAAAAATTAAATTATTACTAACAATTATGAAAAAATTATCCTATTTCGTGCATCATTCAGAATACACTTTTTAAATTAGTTGTAAAAAAGCGCCAATCTGAGCTTGATTCTGAGAAAAATGATTGTCGAAGATTATGTTTACATGGATGATTATATGAGTAGTAGAAAAATTCATTTAGCTGGATATGAAAATCGATAATATCAGTTTTAATGGCATACTTTTAAAATATTATTTTTCTTATTGTTATATCTTGATTAGCATCTTTGAATAATTTATTATTACAAATAAATATATTTATAATAAAGTAAAATAAAATAAATATATGATTTAAATTTACTCATTACGCAATAGATTGCAATTCCTCATTAGACAAATTCATTATGTTATTGAACGGAACAACCTTATTAATGTATCAAAAATTAAAAGACCAAATTAGCTTCACCTTCAAACTTACAATGATGATGAAAAATAATTGAATGTTATGCATTAAGATGAATTTTGAAGAGTTCATATAACGAATTAATTATAATATTGAGAGGTATGCACTAAGGATAAGAAAATCATTATAGTCAAATAGAAAATTACATCGCACTATATAAGATAAAGAAGATTGTATGAGCCTAATCACATTCCATTAAAATGGGTTCAAACTGGATTTTAACATTATCACCTAGAACTGTGATTAAACACGTTGATAAGCGTACACTGAGAGTCAATCAAGTCAATTCCACGTTTTTGATTTTAAACATTTTTGATTTTAGGGAGTATGACTACGTTGTCATCGATTTTCGGAGAGCTACTTGTTACTTGTTTGTTTATCAAAGCTATGACGTGAATCGGTGGCGAATCTGCGAATCTTCCACGAAGAATCAGATTAATGAATCAGAGATAATTCTCTCTGTCTCAAGTGCGCCGATACTTAAAACAACAACTCTTACTGCTTTTTGGGAAGCGTGCAAAGTTTTCACGACCTTTCCCGAGACAATTAAACTCGATTCAGAACCTTTAAATCGTTATCGTTTTTCCGTTAGCTACTGTAACATGCATGGTAGTGAGTAATACTTTTGGAATACTGGCTAATCATGTATTATGGCACTGACGTGTTATTGCTTTTATTTGCTTGACTTCCCTCACGGACGAAAAATATAAATTGAAAATATAGAAAAAATATAAATTTTATATTCCGGCAATAAGGAGTATATAATTTATATATTTCTTTTAT